>PVJO010001571.1:0-107961 GCA_004026905.1 Hystrix cristata
ACCAGGCTGTTTGAAGGAGGACTGGTCTGCTCGTATTTTTGCCTTGTCTCCAGGTGATTCAGATAACTGGTCAAAGTTGAGAATTATTTCTCTGGTGAAAAATGATTGATTTATAATTCAACTTCTTTCCCCATTCTTTTTGTATTTAAGTTTTTATTTTTTTGCACAATTTCAACACTTTATTCCACTTTTACTTCTTTCACCATTCTTGAAACCCTAAACAGAAGAAACTCACGAAGAGCTAAAAGTATGTGCAGGAATAAATGGCAGCACTCTCTACCATAAGTGTGGTGGGTAGTCTACGGTAATCACAAGTCAATCAAGATCCTTTTGAGTTTGAAAGGAAATACAAAGTGTTTAAAGGCTTTACACTGTGTGTGTGTGCGTTGCACGGGCATGCACATGTGTACATGTCTGTGCATGTGTGCTTGTGTTTCTACAAGATCTTGTCCTCCAGAGTCTTATGTGGACTCTGGTTTGTAACAGCTGATGCAGCTGAGGCATCTGTACATGAAATGAATGTGGTTATGGGCGAGATGGGGCTTGGCCCCTGACCCACTGAGCAGCCCTTTGCCTCTTAGAATGTCTTTCAAGGACTTTCTGAGAATTTCTGTTTCTTGGAGAAATTTGAACAACAAGACACCTGTATGCCAAGAGAGTCATGCCAGATCTACTGAAAGTAGAAGCAAGATGAAATTCTTGGCTTGGTTCCCTTCTGGACAGAAAGACAAGCCTGAAGAACGGCAACGTGGAACATGCCAGGAGGTGATTTTTCACCCTGTAGTTGCCAGTTTGGCGTCCTGTTCCCTCCTTCACTTTTAGGAGGTGCATGCCTTTTTCAAGGGGAAGAGGAAGGAGAAAAGGTTTCTTCTGCTAGTCCATGTGGGGTAATTGGCTCTTTTACCTACAGAAAATGGTGACATAACTTTTTTTTTTTTTTTCAGATTGGCTCACAATTGCTGTACTTGGAATAATTTTAAAAGCAGTGACTATGGTCCTTGAGGAAGCTTTTTTCCTTTAATTTTAATTTAAAAGAGTTTAAATTCCTTAGCAAACTGACTTCTAACTTTTAGCAGGGCAAGAGAATACCTGCTATTGATTGTGAGTCATACTATATAAATCTCTGAAGATAGGAAACATGTACATTTCACAGAACTCCTACTTTCTTTCAAAAGGAATCTGTTTGACATGAAAAATAGAGATGATAAAATGTTTTTATTTCTAATGTAAAAACTAATATTCACCCACGTTGCAAAAGAACCCCGATTTGAGAAGTACAAGTGTAAAAACAAGACAGACTGCTGCTTCAGGTAAACCTTCCCAACACGCCTTTCATATCTAACACGACAGTCTCCCTTTTACAATTATCTCACAGGATTAAGTCAGTAGTGGATAAGCTCCTCAAATCTACTTTCCAGAAAGCAATTGTTAGAAGATTCTAAAACTGATCTTTAATTCTTTTAATAGGGTTCCAGAAATTTTTTTTTTTTACTTTCCTTTTAGAATCTCAAAACCCTTATAGGAGAAAGACGTTTGGATGATGTATTAGGATTTTCACTCTCTATGCTGTACTGCTTTACTATCATTTTTGAAGGAAAATTTGTTCACCTGGCTGAATTTAGAAATATTTGTGAGAGAAAATTCTCTCCAGCTCCAAGATGAACAGAGAAAGAGCAGGAGAAAATTTCTCATTTGTATTAAAATATGCATCTGTAATTATAAAGTAAAATCCAGTGTTTGTGCATTTAAAAATTGATGGGGACAGGCGGCGAGATGCGCAGGTAGGATTCTCCATCTCTGTGCTGTGAGCGCCGGCCCAGGTGCGTCTGTAATCTGTGCTCTTGGTGTGCAGCTTCCTCCCCTTTGCAGCTGCGCACGTCATGCGGCAAGGTCTGCGTCAGCCCATGTCAAGGTTCCCCCTTTAGATCGGTACCAGAAACCGAACCTTTCCTTTCCTAAGTCACACACTTTCAGAAATTTTTGTCCAAAAATAGACTGAAATGTTTTTAGAGGTGCTTTGAGTTGAAATTGTGTGCACTTTTTTTTTTTTTTTTTTACCATGCCACAATTTTTTTTGCCATGTTGATTCTTCCCCTTTCAAAGGCAGGCACAAAAATAAATGAATAGAAAATTTTTAAAAGACAGGCACAATATAAATTGTGAAATCAGTGGGCACGATACAAAGAATAATTGTAATTCAGTTCAATATTAGACCACATAGACCTTTGTGTAAAACTATTAAAATAATAATAATGAACTTAACTAAGCCAAAAATTTAACTTCCAGAACCAGGTGTGGTGGTGCATGTCTGTAATACAGCACTCTGGGAGGCTGAGGCAGGAGGATTGCAATTTCCACCACAGCCCGGGTGACTTAGCAACTTAGCAAGATACTGTGTTGGCAGAAAGGAAGGGGGTCTAGGAATGTAGCTTAGTGTGAAAATGTTAACATCCAGATTTAGAATATTGATGTTTGAGAAGTAAAAAAGATCAAACAGCTCCTTTCTTTAATAAAATTCTGGATTTTAATGGCCTGTGCATATTTTATTCAAGAGAAATCCTTAATAGTTTGCAAAAAGTTAAATGTTTGGCCCAACTAGAATATTAAATATAACTTGGGAATGATGGAGATAGATGATTATTCTGACTAAAATTCTTGGAATGTGGCATAAAATCAGTTATAATCAGTACTTACTGATTTTTGATGTGGAAGAAAATAAATTCTATTAGGGTCCAGGTGTCAAGACCATTTTCTTTTCAAGGTGGAGATATTAAATCACATATTGCCTTGCTAAGATCCTGGGGAGTTGGAAGAAATTCCCACTGGGGTAGTAGGCTTTTCCTACCTGCCAAAGTCTCCGAAGCAGTATTAAGAGACAATGCCATATTCTGACAGTCCCTGCAGGGAACAGCAAAGGGCTCTTGAGAGGAATCTGACACGAATTTCCCTGATTCTAGATCCTTCATGTGACTAAGTCAATTATGTTGTGGCAGCCCAGCTCAATTTCTAAATGATAGTAACCAAAACCTCTTTCTCCTCCCCCTTCTTCTCTCTCTTCTTTCTCTTTGTCTCCTGGAGTACTTGGGCAGACATTCTTCTCAGTGTTTCCATGTGTCTTTGGATGAAAGTAATATTTCGATTACTATCGATTGACTGAGTAGCACAGGTTGCCCTCCACAATTTGCATGAGCCTTGCCTAATCAGATGAAAACCTGAATAGAAGGAAAAGACTGGCCTCCCTCTAGAGAAGTCTACAGCAGATTCATTTCAGGCTTCGTCTGATGCATATGTTTCCCAGTCTTTAGTATGTTCATCCACTATAGATTTTGGATTTTCTAGTTTCCTCAGTACTGTGAAGCAATTTCTTATATTTATTTCTCACTATATATGACGGATATTGTTAGTTTGGTTTCTCTGGAGACCCTAGACTATTATAGAAGATAAAACTTGGATTTTATTTCTAGGGACTTGGAAACCAATGAGATGTGGCTCAGAAACAGAAAATTATGGTCACTAAACTCACTGGCATTTTGATGACTCCTTGAATGGACATTAAAAAGTAGAGATAATGTTTCATCAGGAGACACTGAAATGCTTACTTAGCATGAGAGGCAATGGGCAAGAGCTGGGAATCCCTTTACTTTCTCATTCACTCATCCCTCCATTCATTCCTGGAACAACGTTCAGTGAGTATTTATGGATGGCTTCCAAAGTGTCTTGCACTGTACTTTGCCCTGAATTTTTAGATTGTAGCCATCAGGAGATAGAAACACACAGTAAGATTTCAGGGGAAATTTTATATAATAATTATTGACTACAATACGTAAGGAAACTCTGAATGGTATCCTAGGACTAAGGGACGGGTGCCAAAGAAGGACAAATTTGGATATTTCACAGGAGAAAGGCAGGTTGGACACCAGAAGGCAGAGGTATTTGCTAGTATAGTCAGGCCTGAGCTAGTCCATAGTGCTGGGAAAGGATAGACTGCCCTCCAGAGTGAGGGTGGTAGCAGCCCCGGTGCTCTGTGGCAGGGCTGCCCAGGCTGCCTTGGTGTGGGTTGTTGTTAGTAGTGGTGGTGGTGGGGACTGCGCTCTGTGGAGAGTGTAGCAAGGCCCAGGCTATGGGGTGGGAATGCTCCTGTTGCATCTGTGGCTTTACTGTCTCTCTAGCTACAGGCAATACTGGGTAACCTGAGTGTCCAGGGTTCCCCTACCAGAAGTTACAGAAAACCCCTTCCTCTGGCAGTGTCCTTCCAGCACCCTCTACTGAGGAGGATTAATGTCATGCTCACACTAAAAGAGAATGCTTATAGGAATCTTGTAGTTTATCTTGGCTTTTTTTTTCCTCCCACTATTAGGGATTGAACCCAGCGCCTTCACATTAAGATGTAGCTCCAGCCTCTTTTACATTTTGAGACAGGGTCTTGCTAAGTCGCTAAGTCGCCCGGGCTGAGCTTGAACTTGTGATCATCTGGCCCGAAGCCCCCATGGCATATGTTAAAGGATGTATTTGGAGCCAAGAAGCTGTATGTTGATAATTGACACAAACGTGAATAAGGTGTCATTCGTGGATTCAAACTGCTCACTGTTTAATTTGGGGCACAGGCTACAGAACAGTTAGTAATTCAGTCCTGTGACAAATGAAGCAATTGCAGCATGGTAAAGGAAGACACAGGGGTCACCTTCCCCCGCTTGTCAGACTGCAGCATGGGTCAAGTGCATACCCATCCAAAGGCCACGGTTGCCACAGAGCGCTTCTTAATCAACACAGAAAAATGGAGTTATAATTATCCTCAGGACATTGCGCTCCACGAATGCTTGTAAACCGCCCCCTGCAGATCATCTCCCTCCTTCCTCTACTGACCATAGTCTACAGCTTACAAGCATTAAAGTATTTCCATCATCTGATCTGAATCAGGTTTCTTGCAGGGTATTTAGGCTTCTTGATTGTAGAGCAAAAACAAAACAAAAGCAGAGAAAGACATTTTAAATCCTGAGGTACCTTCAGTGAGGAGAGGCTGGGACTCTCTCAGGACACTCCCAGCCCAGCACAGAAGAAGGTGGAGAAGTCCCCCCGAGGACGGATGTGGCTGTGTCAAGACTACCGGCATCCTGGTGAAGATCCTGCAGTCAGCTCCTGGTGAAGATTCTGAGTGAACACGTAGCACCTCTTAATGTAGAGCTGACGCTAGACATTCTCATGTCAGACGACACAACATTCTGGAAATCTGAAGAACCACGTGAATGCCGTTACCACTTACAGGGATGGGCCTTCTGGTAGGGAGATATTGCGGCAACGAGGATTTTCCATGTGTTTGAGCACAATAAGAACGTTTTGAGCACAGCGGGGTAACTACGGTTGACAATAATTAATTGTATATTTCAAAGTAGCTAGTCCAGAGGATTTTGAATGTTCCCAACACAAAGAAACAATGAATATTTCAGAGGATGATCATACCAACAATCTTGATCTGACCACTACGCATCCATCATACACATTTACTGAAATATCACATCGTATTCTATAAATGTACAGTTATTATTTATCAACTAATAAGAAACAGAAAAAGCAGTCGGGACTCAAGCTCCACAGACCTTTGCTTCTACTCTCACCGTCCCTGTTTCCCAGATTTGGGGCCACCATCTCTCTTCTTACTCCATGGCCCTTGAAGTCTGCCATCTCAGTCAGCCCCAGGAAAGGCGGTGTCTGCTCCACTCTAAGCACTGGGTTAAGGCAACATTCTTTTGTTTCAACCCTGAAGATTCTAGGACTTGTGTGTTGAGTGTCATTCCTTGTCATTTAAAATTCATGGATGACAGAGAAAGAAAATATGGAGAAGCCTGGCCAGAATAGGAACTCAACAACATGACTCCAAAACAAAAATAATAAAATTAAATTTGAGTTAGAACTACCCTTCATCCTTAAAAAGTAAGCATATTCCCCATTCTTCTCTCACATGGAAGTGAATGGAAAGACGACATGTTTCCCGGAGTTGTTGTTCTGGTTCAGAGAGAAATAGTGTTGGGTTTCTAAGGTCCTTCTAAGTTAAGACCCAGCGCAGCTGCTTGTGAGCAAGCACCTTCATTACAGAGTGGAAATCATAGTACGCTGCTGCCTTGGCTTCACCTAGGATAAGTTGAGGAAGTTTTGAAGGATTTTATTGGCTTGTCTTGAGGGGGCAAATTTTTCTAGGAATAAAGGAATACTTTCTGCACACCATCTGCATGTATGCCTACGTTTCTTGCAAACCCACTAAAGTAGAGCTTGCTCTTGGTGACTTTCCTCAACCATATCAATTCTAGAGATCTTTTATATTACTATGAAAATTTTAAGGAGAAAGAAAAACTCTCTAATCTGTTATTGTCTGTGTTTCTTGGACAAAGAGCCAGAAAATATTTATACACTTTTTAACGATGAAATAATTTCCTCTCTGGAATCTCCTTTAAGGAAAGCTGTATTTGTGAATACTATAAAATGGTTTTCTATTTTTTCTTTTCTTCCTATTTTCTTTCCTTCCTTCCTTCCTTTCCTTATTTCTTTCTTTGCCTTTGAAGGGAGAAAAAGTTATTTCCTTCTGAATGGGACAAAGCAGGCTGGCTTATATCTCCTTCCTGATGGTCCCTTATGTTTTAACAAAATCCTCATAAGTGAACACCCTGTCAGCCAATTGTTTGAGTCCAGCCTTTATATTAAAATATAGATAAAATGTAAATTGTTAGTTTTGGAGAAAGGAATTTGCCAGATTGCTCCGTAAAAAAGCCCCCTATGTCATAAAAATGTCCTTTCATTAATCAAAATATCACCTGAATGAAGTCATCATGTTTAGCCTGATTGCATTTCCCTCATATATGTGCAGCTGCATTTGCCTCTCCATAAATGTCATTTGATTATGAGAAAATAAACAGGAAGGGACTCACAGGGAGTCAGTGTGGGGCCTGCTTGTTTACCTGCGGCAGCTTTCTTAGCTGCAGAACAAATGTCATGCAAATGGTGCACCAGCAATGAGCTGCCAATCACCCTGGCTTGGCATTCATGATGATTTGCTAAATCATTTAAAGAGACATGCTTTACTAAATGAAAAAATATCAGCGGCGGGGGCCTGTGTTTAAACACGGGGCTGAGTTATTATCCCAGTAGGCTGGAATGAAATGAAGACATCTTCCAATTAAAGCTTGCAGATGAACCCAGACAAACCCCCCTTTTTTCATAAAGACAGGCAGATTATGATTGGGAAGGAGCAGCGACAGAGGCTTTCATTACACGCTGATTATGGTGATAAAATTCCCAGCGCTGTGTGTCTGCGGGCCCAACTTCACATTTGAAGGTTTTTAATATAATTTCCTTAGGGTGAAATGCTGAAGATTTATTAAACTTTATGAAGGGCTTACAGATCCAATTTAAGAGGACATATCATAGGGCAAAACTGACAGACGATAAAATACATTCCAACTATAAGGGAAAAAAAAAAACAGCGAGGAGAAAGTTGAGCCGTGAAACTGTTTTTAAACATTTTTTGTTGTTGGTGGTGTTCAAGTGAAATCAATCATTTCCCCCAGTGTTACATCCTTGTTGCTGCCTTGAAATTTCTTCATGCTTTTTACAGAAGGTGGTCTTCAGCCCACAGAAGGAACGCTTAGAGACCTTAACTAATTTTGCCTGAAACAAAATAAAAGCACTAAAATAATTCTATGGTCATTGGTTCACAAAAACGTTCAATGTTTGTAGTTTTTTGGTAATGAAATGTGGGTGATTCTCTCTCTCTCAGGATACCACCATTCACTTCTCAGAAAGACATTTAGCAACTTCCATTAGCTCATTTTTTTCTTCAAAAGATTTCAAGTATTTGTGAGGATGACTTCTGTTTCATTTTGATCACGGTTTTATGAGCCCCTGCTCCTCTTATGAATTTGGATAGGATTTTTATATAGAAACACACGGAGTATGTGATTACTCTTCCTCTTGCCCGTGATGAGACGTTTCTTAGCCATCAGTACAGTCTCAGTAGGCAACTCCCAGGCTTTGCCTAACACCAGGAGGCCGCAAGTAAGAAATCAACCGTGGGCAACTCGTGTCTTCCAGCGCTTCTATCTGGGAGACCCTAGTCCTGGAAATTTGCCCGAATTGCCCTATGGATAAGATTTCTCTGTCAAGACTTTTTCCTTCTAGATTCTCTTCCACCCCTCGTTCCTTGCCTCCTTTCCTTCCACAACTTTTTGAAGTATCGTTTAAATAGCCTAACAATTTACTTGTTTTAAACATACAATTCAGTGCTTTCAGAAACATTCAGAGCTGCACAATCCTCACCACGATGCAGTTTTTCAAACATTTTTTCATCCCCCAAAGATCCCTGTACCTGCCTATAATCAATGCCAGCTTTCACCCTCGGAGCCAGGAAAAATCTAACCTGCTTTTTATCTTTATAGATTTGGTTTCTAGATTACATCATATAAATGGAATCATACGATATGTAGCTCTGTCAGGATTGTTGCAGGGCTATACCGTGATGGGTGATTGACTGTGTCAACTTGAGTGAGAGAAGCTCATCTGAATTGGCCCAGCAGCTCCACACCCTGGATGTGGAAGACCCACCCCAGCCAGCTTGTTGCCCGGATGGTATAAGGGGGAAATGAAGAAGGACAGATCTGGCTTGGTTTCTTCAGAGAAGCTCCAGTTTTTGCCTTCACCTTGGATGTCATCTCCTGGCTTCCAGCCCAGAGTCTTCAACTTCCAGAGCAGACTCTCTGTCTTCTGGTGTAGACTCTCCAGCCTTCCATCGCAGACCCATCTGCCAGCTGATACGGACTCTCATGGGACACTGAGGTGAGCTCCAGACCTTTGACTGGATCCTTCTGATCTCCAGCACACAGACAGATCTCTGCACTCTTCCACATCTGATTCTCCCTCATAAGCCAATCTGTAAATTCTTATATATTCATCTATCTTGTATTGTACCTGTTTCTCTAGTAAACACAAACTGATACATATACCCAGATCTCACTCTAGCACTTGGCAGAATCTCTATATTCAAACCATTCTGAAAAATGGCTTGACCATTCAAATCAAAACAGGGTAAAGCTTGCAACATTTAGATGATAAAAAACTTTCTTGGTGTCCTTGAACTAAGACACCAATACAAGGTCTTGGTGAAAGTAATTGGAAAGTTGGAAATAAAGCACCTCTGAGATTTTTAAATGTTTTGGTAGAAAGAAATCAAAGTAATATTACTTGTGAGGAATCTAAATAAAAATATTTTGCTTTTTGTTAGAGACCAAGAAAGGTTTGTCTTCACTGATTTTTCATTACACATTCGCAAAGGCTTTAGAACAAGGGGATGCACCTTAGTTAGGAGGGCGAATGAAACAAATGAGATGTGACACAGGAGCCTTGCCTCAGTGTTGGATCTGGGAAAATAAATACTACAGAGATAGGTCTAGCAATGATTAGTGAGTGCTAATATGGACAATGCGTAGGAAATGTTGTTATATGTACCCTGGCTTGATAATTATGCTAAGAACGTCTTTGTTCTTAAGAAAACATGCCAAGGCTTATGTGTAAAGAGAGAAGGTCTGGAAGGGAAGGAGGATAGAGAAAGGGAAGAAAGAGGCAGAGAGGTAAAGTAGTAACAGTTAGTGAATCTAGGTGAAGATATTCTGGAATATTCTTTGAAATATTCCGGTTACTCATGTGCATTTTAGACATTTCCATTAACAACAGTAATGGTGTAATAGTATGTTGGTAGTATTTATACATAAAATCAAACTCCCTACTTCTGCCAGAGCTGAGCCAGAGCTTCATGGCTTTGAGCTCAGGCCTCTGCAGTTGATGATAGGAACATTTCTGGGAGCTCACTGCATGCCAGGCATTGCTAAATGTTTTGGGTTTTTCCTTTTAAGACGAAAGCCAAAGAATGGCCTGATAGTCAAACGCTTTGTTTAAATATACAAGGACAAAGATCTCCCATAGCTTTCTCGACAACGTGTTAACCACAATGCACACCTACATGGAGGTCATGACAGGCTGAAGTGTGCAGTGTGGTATCCATGGCGGGCTGGAGAATGTTGGCGCCCAGTCTGGGCATCTAGACATTCTGGAGAATGTCTGGCCATCTAGAAGGATCCATTGGACAGTGTGACAAACTAAGAAAACTTAAAATGTGTCAGCTATTACACAAAGCACACACGTAAAGTGGGTGTTTGCTCATAGGTGTGTGCATGTGTCTGTTTATGCTTGTGTGCACAGATAATATATTCTCATTGATTCCTCACCATATATTTTGAGTTATGTGCCAAGTGTCCAGGATGTAGAAAATTAAGGTTGCCCGAGGTCTCATGGCTAATCAGAGGCAACAGAAGCCTTAAAGCCAGGTCTGTTTGCCATCCAACCTGGTTTCCCACCTCCAATCGGGAAGTGTCTCTGTTAGCCTGTCTATCCAAGTATAAGAACCAAAATGATGTGTCTCCTGTTTGCTGTGTAAGGATGGTAAGCGGATTTACAAAACAGGCATATTATGATAATTCTTCACGGAAGGAATAAAGTTCCTTATACAGAGCACTGAAGCACTGGGGTCATAGCTATACACCACAGAAGCCCTTAGTTTCCAGGCTCTGGGCTGTGTCATCCCCATATGCATTCCTTGCTTCCCTCCACAGATTAATAATGGGGTGAACTGTGCAGAAAGGAGCCATTTCCGGTTATGTGCATTATTGTTAAGAGATTTATTTATCAGTGAAACTATTCATGACTTGTAATGGGCTCCTGAGAGAAAATTAATTCAACTAATATGGTAATATAGTATAAATATGTATTTTACTAAATTTTATATACTATTTATGATTCTATGCTATGATTGATGTCAACTGAAATATGTTCTATCATTTCTTAAACTATTTTCATCCTTCAGCAAATATTTCATGTGGACGGTGTTTTGTTGTTTGTTTTGCTTCTTTATCTTTTTTCTCTTTTGTCCTATTTGCAGCAGTGTATCTTTAGTGGAGGACTATGACTCAAAGCAGTGTTGTTCTTCTCATTTCTTCACTTAGTTTAAATTTGTTTTATAAGTAAACATTTACCATATGTAATGTTTATAATCATGTTAGGGCATAGGCACATTTACCTAACGTACCTTAATTCTTTTATTCTTTTTCCTCTGTCCTTCTTCCCTCTCTCCTCCTCTAGATCTCCTTCCCCCATCGTTTTTAGTTCATGTTTGCAATGCACAATGATTCCATTCACTGTAGGTAGTTGGCAAATGTACATGACATATCTTAATTCTTTACGTATTTTTAATTATATCTAGAATGTGTCTCATAAAGATCTACTCATGGGTCAGAATCATCTTGGTCATTCAGGCTGCCCTAAGAAATACTTAGCTGAGTGGCTTGCAAACAATAGAAATTTGTTTCTCACAACTCTAGAGTCTGGGAATCCCAAGATCAGGTCACTGACAGAGTTGATATCTGATGAGGGCTTGTTTCCTGATTGTGGTTGGCCCCGTTCTGTTGTGTCCTCATGTGCTGGGAAAAGTGGAAGAGATAGATGGACCTGTTTTATTAGTACATTAACATCCCAGTTGTAGGAGCTGTGGTGTGTAACCAGATCACCTCCCTAAACCCTGGAGGGGTCAGGACTTGCAGAACTGAAGGAAACTTGCTTATCTGAACTGAGGTCCCATGTTCTAAAGTGATGCACTCTTTTCTTTAGAGTCACAGGCAATACTGAAGGAAAGGAAAGAGTGGAAAATAAGTGAAAGAAGAATTAAAATATGTCTGCGAAAGGAGATGAAGCTACAGAGCAAAAGCACAAAGAAAATGAAAGAGGTTAGTTTTCTTTGGGAAATTGTAAAGTGACATTTAAATTCTGAGAGTGAGAAATAAAATGGACTTGAAAGATGATATTGAGAATTAGAAAAGTACCAGATAGAGTCTTCTGCCCTTTATGAGTAAGTACAAATGAATTTTAAGAGACTCAAGCCAAACCAATATTTATTGAAACTTATTTTGTGCAAGGCATTCTGCCAGATGCTGTGGGTTATACCAAGATGAATTCATCATGATTTCTGATTAGAAAATAATTCAGATGATGAAGAGGCAGAGAAATTCCCAAGAAAAGAGGGATCATGCCAGTTAGAGAATGAGAGAACAGCAAAGAAAGATGTAATGGAAGACCATCTTTGGCATTGGCTAGAGAGACAGATGAGGTTATAATAGTTGCAAGCTATGATCTGCAGTGGTGAACACTCTGGGGAGAATGAATTGCAGGAGGAAGAGAATATTGGCAGGAGTACTTAGGTGTCTTCCAGAATCAAAGAATTGTCCAGTTGGATTAGTATGTGAGCTTTGTATCAGCCAGTAGTGGGGGAAAGGCTACCATATTTTGAAAGAGAATATAATTTGGTAGGCAATGATGGACATGGGACACTGGAGAGTAGTATGGGATGTATTTACTTTTTTCCTTATACGCTCAGTAGTCTGTATGTGAAGGCTGAAGCAGTGAGTAGAAAGCAAAGGATAGAGGGCAGACTGAGGGTTTAAAAGAGCCTAGAGGTAGAAAGCAATCCCAGTTGATCCAAACTGAGACCTTTAATTAAGACAATGACAAAGAAGGAACTATAGATTCAAGCAAAATCAGTAAGGACGACTGAGGATAAGACAAAGATAAAGGGAATATTTGGTTACAGTTCTTGCAGAAAAACAAATTTGGAATTTAAAATGTCCTTTGATTGATGTAAGGGTAGATATTTAGCTTCTACTACAGACCAGATCCAATGCTAAATGCTGCATGAGTAAAATGGATGAATTATACATGACCTACCCCCAAGGAACTTACAGCCTGTAGTCAAGGTAAGACGAGATGCAAATAAGCATCGCCCAAAATAGAATATGATAGATTTTACAAAGGTAAGAAAATCACATTCTCTGGAGTTTTATGGATCATTTCTAATGTGGAAAGTCACCACTGAAAAAGGGCTTAGAAAGTAAGGGAACTTTGGACAGGGGCAGAGAAAAAGAAAAAATATTTAACAAACTGAAATGTTACAGTGAGTGGCAGGCGGAAGGGAAAGAGAAAAAGATACAGGTTTACCCAGAAAAATTTTAGGGTGTGCATAGACAGGTGGGAAATACTCATTATTTCTCTCTTCCGCTTTCTCTCTCATACCTTCTTCCTGGTTTCGACTATGGTTATATGCAGAGGCTCCTTCTCCATCCTCTTAATCTTTATTCACATAGAAGAGGAGATTAGAAAGTAGAATACTGAAATACAAATGTTATTATAATAAGAGGCACATTGCTATTAATCTTGCTCAAAATACTCCCCCTGACTTCCAGCACTTACCCCATTGTTATTGCCACTTTTTGAAGCAGTTCTGGAAGTCCTCTTTTGTGCTTATCTTTATGAGATGTGACAAAAACTACTGTGAATGCTAATGCTGAGTGCCCTGCAACAGAAAGGCAGGCTTGTAAAAACATAACCGTGTGTCCTCATCCACCTTCTTCACTAGGTCTGGCACCCTGCGACTTCTGGATCTTCCCCAAAGTCAAAATGACCACGAAGATAAAAATTTTGAATTGATTCAGGATATGGGGCAGACACAAGAGTGTAATTAAAGACACTCAAGAAAGAAGACTTCCAGAACTCCTTCAAAGAATGGCAAGAATGATGTGTTCAAAGCAGGGGGGGCGGTTTGAGGATGATTAATGGCAATATGTCTTTTACTGTAATAAATTTTTAAAAATTTAAACATGAACTGTATTTTTTGATCACACTGTTCTTGGGTAACTGTATTCCAAATCAGCGTTACTGGGATCTGGATTACTCCGCCCTTCTTTCTGAAGTTAGATTCTAGGTTCTTCTCTCTTCTAATGAAGAACTGGATGAAACAAGGCAAAAGTGGTGATAAAATTTATTTAAAAGTCAAAATGGTGATTGGGAGAAACTGGCTCTGTAGAGCAAGCTTGTGCTAAACAAAGAAAAAGTAAAAAAGAAAATGAAAAGAAAAAAATAAAAATATGTACTATGCCTAAGAGACATGGTACAGGCTATCAAGAAAAGATAAGATAACATCAGCTCCTAATGGCTTCCTTTATTTTACACTGTCTAAATCTTGAGGAAACCGGCAAGAATTTCTACATCTGGGCCCTGAGAGGCAGTGTTGGAATCTTGCACCTCAGGCTGATGTCAGGTCTAGGCCATTCTCTCCAGAAGTGGAGAAGTCCCATCTGTTTGGGATTTTGTAATTAGCAGGTCACACCTACTTTCCCAGGCAGATTTTGCCAGGCTCTACTCTCCTACCTCAACACCTTGTATCCCATAAGGACACTATTAGAATTAGCTAAAAGGTCTAAAGATTTTCTATAATTTCAGAGTAAAAGTACTAGAGAAATAGATCTAAAATATAAATATAGATGAGTAAGTCTGGCTTTCATTATCAGCTTATAGCTGATCTCTCAAGATCATCACTATCAGAAGACTTCTCTTATGCTCCCAAAGGGATAGAAAGAGATATTTTGTTTCCATTTTTTTAAAATGCAAAACTCTTCCAACCTCATTTAGCTATAGATATTGACTTAATATTTAGTATCTCTAGAAAAGCTGGAAAATCTGATAGATAATACTTTAGCCCCTGAACAAAACAAAATGAAACAACAGAATGAGAACTTTTTAGTGTGTGATTTCTGTTCCCAAGACCATGAATTGAAAAGGCTCAGTCTTTTTCTTTTTGGGGGCTTCTGGAGCTCAAACTCAGGTTCTTGCACTTACCAGGCAAGCGCTCTACCACTGAGCTAAGTCCCCAACCCCTGAAAAGCCACAATCTTAAAGTTAAAATCAAGACCACCTCAGGTTTAAGGCCAAGTCAGTATTATAATGAATCTGAGTCATTAAGAAGACTAAATAGTCAAAAAGCTACTTTTTGCCCTGGGTGATGATTTCAGAACTAAATAAATAATATCACACACATCTTATAATGAAGAATATTATGAGGTTTGTATACTGTTTTCAAACGAATTCTAAGGGAGGAAAAATAGCCACAAAGGAAAAGGGTTGGAATTGGCACTGTTTCTGTATTCATTTTCAAGGGAGTTTGTGTGGTCCTTCCTGGTGCAGAGGAAAGTCTCACGAGAGAGTTGACTAGCAGTGCTGTCTGCACTGGTAACAACTCAAAGTGATACTCTTTGGGGATGGCCATATAGTCAGGGGTAAATTCTACATTCTGTAGCAGTGATTTCCGCGGTGTGGGGAATGTTTCTTTCTGGTTTTCCCTTCAGCTTCCTTTTTCAAGGATTATTGGATTTCTTAAGTGGATAGTGTCTTCATTTGCAACGTAGGTGAAGAAACAGGATATATAGCGATCACACATTTCTAGTGGAAGATAATTGAAGAAACACTGATGAGAAGATATTGGCAAAGGTTTCTCCAAGTCTGCTGATAACCTGTCACGCCCAGCTGCCCTCGTCTCCCAGCACACCAAGCTAGAGAACTCAGTCCTTCTCTGGGTCCCAGGGTGCCCGCCTGAGTTGTGTCATGTGACACAGATGTCAAAGGTCCAGACAGCATGAACAATCTGGTACACTTCTTTGCCTTTATTGTATTTTAAGCTGTTGAACAGGCTCATGATCATGCAATTTAAAAATACTTTAGTACCTAACTATAAAAAGAGAATAAGTCATTTAGCTCACCAGAGCAATGATTCCTTTCTAATACATTGTCCAGTATCGGCTCCGTGCACACATTTGGATCACTACATGTAAGTAGTTTTCTCACCAGTAAACTCACTAGGCATTCCCTAGTACATCATTCTCCATAACTACTGCAGGGCAGAAACCAGATTTAAACTCACCACACTACCAAGTTTAATCATGTGGTTTGGCATTTGTGGCTACGGCTGGGCTGTGTATGGGACTTATATGTTGAGTATAAGAACTGTGTTTCCAAGGTGTAGGGAATAATATGCCAACTTCTTGTTAACAGCTAACAGGAAAAGACAAACCTGTAACATTGTGAACAAGAGAAACTAAACGTTGCCATGACATACAAGTTATTTCTTGCTTCTGTGAACAGCTGTTCTTGGAGGGAGACTTATCTTGTTATCACGCCCTCCCCAAGCTTCCCCTCCACAGTCCTCATTTTTCACTGGGTCTTTGGCCTTCGCCAACCTGTCTGCTGTGCATTAGCCTTTGATTGACTGTGCTCTTCACTTTCCAGCTCCTGCTCTATGCTAGTGTATATCGATTCTCAGTATTGGATCTCCCTCCCCCTCCACGCCCCATCCCAGGTGCTATTAAGTCTGTAATACATCCTTTCTGCAATGTAACACTTTTAGTTGCCCATGTGTAAGGGGACGCACAGAGTCACAGAATCTCAGAGGTGTACGAAACCTTAGAATCTGTGCAGTCAAACTGCCGCATTATATAAATGATGATAGGGAACCCTCGAGAGGGACGATCCATGCGTAAGATCACTCAGATATTGACAGGAAGGATCAGAGCTCGAGCCCGTGGGTTCTGTTTGCAAGTCCAGTTCTGGACTCCATTGTGTTACGCAGCGTTCCTCACCTGGAACTCTGTGGCAGAGTCATGAAATAAACTCATCCTCCTATCAGTTTGGCTGCAAAAAGTGACCTCCTAAAGAGGGAATCCAGAGTCCAAGAAGCCTTCTACATCAAGAGGCATTCAATTACTAAGATTTCTAAATGTCAGTAAAATTATAGAAAGTTTAAATATTGTTTCCCTGTTTCCCAAGACATGTCCTCGTGGCATCCTAGGAGAGGGTAGGGAATTAAAAAGATGCTCTGAATACTTCTAGCAAGTAGATTTCTTATGGTTGGCCAATCCTGTCTAGTGGCACAGTAAACCCAAGAGTAAACAGAAGTATTCAGAAGAGTTAGAGATTGGTTGATTGGTTGGATATTAGAGACATGGAAGATGCAGGCAATTAGCTCCGATCAGGCTCAGTCGCGAATCCCTTTGCACTTTGGCCGCCCTCCCACAGGAGTTCTCTGCCTCTGCATTCCTGTTGGACTCGGGCAGGAGAGAGAGAGAGACGGGATCCCCTAACACCCTGCTGAGGCATCGCTTGGCTCCTGTGACTGCCGGCTTCCGGTGGGAATCCACTAACAGGACGCCCTGCCGGCAGGAGATGAAGGGGGACAGAGGACTGGGCATCTGAACCCAGCACCTTCATCTGTCGGTCAGCTTTTCCTCGCTCGCCTGGGCAGTGATTCCAACAGTTCGTTTGGGGTTAATCATGGTCGGAAGTCACCGTTTATCTTCTTTGCTGCTGCAGCAGGGCCATCACCATAAAGAACAGGATTGATTCTCGCTCATCTTGTATCTCCTGGATCGGCGACTCCATGAGGAAGGCAGCTGATCCGAGCAGGAGATTCTCTCGCCTCTGGCTGCTTTGGTGCCTGCTGGGTTTGGTGGACACTAACATGAAAAAGATCGTTAGCGAGCAGGAGGATGGGGAGCAGAGGTTCTGTTGGGCCAATGTCAGTGCGTTCTAACACTTCCTCATGACTCAGAGAGGCTAACACAAGAACCCGAGACGTGCAATGGACGAAACCACGCTAGTGTGGTTGAGCTATTGCTGGATACAACTCTACCAAAAGACAAAAATCACCGACTTTATTTATAAGATGATATGGTATGTGGGGAAGTTTGCAATGGCCCTGGTTTTCCTTCATAAAATAATTATTATTGGTTTGTTTTTTCTTTTTCTTTTTATCAGTCATTTGGAATTTTTAGTGTGGATTAATAAGAATTCATTTACTGATACTTAATATTATTGACTTTTTTTTTTAAAAGCTGGATATATAATTTCTACCATTACAAGAAATCATGTACCTGTTATTTTTAGGAAAGGGCTGCTATATGTTCACTGTTTTCTATTAATTTTTTTTTGTTCAGAAGCATTATGGAAGGGAAAAGATGCCTTTTCAATAATAGACAAGGTGCGGGACAAGAGGTAGAAGCTTGGGGCTTTTGTGCTTTAATTGCTCTTAAGTGAAAGGTTATTTATTCTTTCAATCCATTAATAACTACATTTCTAATATTTTAAAAATCCTCTTAAGTGTCAGAGTTGGGAATGAGAAGATGAATAAGACATGTTTATGCTCTGAGGGACTCTATCCAACAAGGAAAGGAATATGCTGAGGGGTAACTGTCCATAACCAAGCAGGGAGAGGCTGCCTATGGTTCTGGTTCCATGTTCCCACTCATCTCTTTAGTTTGGATTAGGAGAAAGGGAGATGCAAATCCGGCTCCTAAGCTTCATCACTTGGAAGCTGAATTCGGGTCAGCTTCTGGATCACCCTGGGGAGCAATGTACAGCGGGAGGTCTGGAAGGGGGAATGCTTGTTCTCTATTAGAAAGATAATTCATTAGAAAGAAGATAGGAAAGAAAGAAGGAAAGGAGAGAGATAAGAAAGAAAGAAGACAGCAAGAGTGTGTGAGTGAGAGAGAACAAAGAAAAAGAGGAAAAGGAAGGAGGGACTATGGGAAGGCAAAAAACAAGAGGAAAAGGAGAAGGAAAAAGCAAAGGAAGGATGGAAGGAAGAAAGGAACCCACTGAGAGCAAGGATCTGCAAACATTTTGTACATTTTACATTTCTATATTTTATTCTTTCCTGCTTATTTATTTATTTTGGGGGGGCGGGGTCCGAAGTCAGGGCCTTGCACTTGCTAGACAAGCATTCTACCTTTTAAGCTAGCTCCCCAACACCATTCTTTCTTGTTTAAAGGCCAGATTAATAAATATTTCAGGCAGTCTGGCCATATACTCTCTGTCACACCTATTCTGATCCATTTTGTAACACAAAAGCATCCAGAGACAATAAGCAAACAAATGGACATGGCCGTGTTCTAATCAACTCCTGTGGAAAACTGAAATTTTAATTTCATGCAATTTTTACATGTCACAAAATACTACTCTTCTTTTGACTTTTTTGACCATTTAAAAATGTGAAATCATTCTTAACTGATGGGACATGAAGGCCAGTTTGAATTTGGCCTGTGGGCCTTCTCCCAAGGGGCAGCAAATTATGCCCACGATTTTCTGGAGTTAACTCGTCTAGGTATCTAATCAGTTTGTTCTTCCAAGAAGGGCTGATTGGGATCACTTTTGTAAGTTAGACCTCCCATATATTCTTTCTACATTCTTAATATTTTTTATATTTTTTCAGGATGAATTCTTGAGTATCTTCCCTTACGAAATCTTTCTAAATATCGGCACTTTCTCTGATTGTCTTCATTTTTCTCCCCAGGTAGAGCAGACCAATTTCATTAGACTACATTGTAGTGGGTTGGTCCACATTTCTATCCAAAAGTCTTGAGCTTTTTGTTATAAAATATTATCGTTTCCGGATTTTCCCATATCAATACAGCTGTAGTTTCTAAGAAAGACTGAAAAGAATTTCTTCTTACCAGTGGAAGCTACGTTGGACTCATGCTCTTCTCTTAGAAATTACTTGCTTTAATTTTTGGTAAGTTATCTGCTTTTTTCTTTCTCTTTTTTACTTTTCAAAGCTTGCTTTTCAGAACAGGATTAGGCATAGAAACACTCGAGACTTTGGGGAGAATTTTGCATAGTAAAAAGATGCTATCCTTGCGTTTTCTTAAGGTTAAATTTTAGCCGCTTGGCTTTTAGAAATGGTATGATTAAACAACATTTTCTCTGCAATATTAGCACTCAAATGACATACTTTATTTTTCCCCAAATTTCAGGACTTCTGTCCTGGTCCTGGCTTTCTTTGTTTATGTTCTTGCTATTTTTACGTCAACTCTATTTCCATATGTACAAGTGATGTGAATGAGCTCCACTCTTCTTTAGTTCGGCCCTTCCATTTATTTTTTCCAACCTTTCTTTGTACACTATAACCCGAATATTATGTAATAACCATCCTCATAGTTCGATGCACACTTGTAATGTCAGTGCTGACAAAGTAAAAGATATCTTTCTAGAGCCTTAGCTCATGAAACTTGAACCATAATTTATATCAGATGGGGAAAAAAATCACTCCTAGTAGAGAGGTAGAGAAGAAAAGGCCTTCTTTCCTTTAAAAGGAATTTTGAGTAGTTTTAGTAACAAACCATTCTGAGCCACTGCTATTGTGTCTAAGAGGCACCAGTGTCCCTCACTTCTACAGTTTGTACTTAAAAGAGTGTCACTTGAATTCAATCAAGTACAGTCCTCTGATTACTTTTATTTCTGGGACAGATTTTCAAGAGCAACTTCTAATTTTAGGTATTGTAGTTGAGTTTCTCCCCGATCTCTGCGCACCACTGATGTCTGTGTGCATTAGCTTTCTTTTAAAAGGGACAATCACAAGCACTCCACAGACGATGCTGAAAGCTGGTGTGGGAGAAGGTGAGAATGGCAGGGACAGGGAGATATCTTTTTGTGTGTTTTGGACACTCATTTTTACAAGTAAGCAACTATTTTAATTATTGCAATCTAGAAACCAGTTTGAAGCTGTTGTAATTATTTAGCATAAGATATGACATTTCCACTGTGAATAAAACTCAGTTTGCCGATGATCCTTATAACACACACTGGGTCCTCCCGATTGGTTTGAAAGTGCACATAACTATTGAAAAGTGTTCCTTCTTGCTATTATTGCAAAAACCAGGGTAAGTGAGCCAAAAGGGAATGAGTTTATATTCATAAATTAGGAAGTCTTGAAGTTTAATTCCGAACTGGGTGGGCCTCATAGGTTGGATGCTAAACTGAAATGAAATGTCAAACTGCTGTCCTAAATGAAGTCCTCTCCAGGGAATTTCCTGGCGATTCTGAACCTTCCGGAGCTCTAGGCCCTGCTTTGTCTGCATGTAAAGCCCAGAGCATGGGCAGGGACCAGGTATGAGGCAGGGATACCATAGGCACTGGTTACATGGAATGTGAGTGTCACAAAGATTGAGATTAACACAAGTGCAGGAAGATGAAGGAATTCATTATCTTTCTGTTCTCGGAATACGGAGCTATCATTTATGTTTCCCACTTTGGAACTGGATGATTCACTATATAACTCACTGTGATTTCCATCACGTCCTTAACCATTCTCCTTGAAATGGAATATGGGAATTTGTAATTCCCTACATGAGTCGGGGTCCTAGTCGGAATTCGATGGCGTTTTCACGAGCATGCATGAAGTGACTGAAGGAGTGAATAGAGTTAAGAACAAAAAATGGAATGATGCCGCAATCTCAGGCCGGTGACAGTGGAAAGCCCTTACCAACCAGGGATCGGGGCAAGCACAAGGAGCAAGCCCCGATGCCTTCTCACGAATACCAGGAGTGTCAAGACGGCAGCCATCATCACAGCATGACCAAGCAGAGAGAGGGAGGGAAGGCATAAGCTGCTTTCTGTTGTCCTCTTCTGATTGTCCTTCACTGCCCCCTGGCTGACCCCGCTGGCTACGGAAAGCATGGAGGCCCTGGGGAGTCAGCCCTTGGGTCAAAGATCAGGGCACAGGAGGGTGGGCAGAGCTGGAGGGGAAATAAAGGACGCCCACACATTCTCCTCAGATAACCCTGCTTCTCCATTTTCCTGAAGCTCTTGGCTTTCCTCTTTGATTTTCAACTCCCGGCCTTATGCTCTCAGTTTCCCCGCCTAGCAGGATTTCCTCACTCTCTGCTCGCTGTCTGTGCCACCGCACGGTGCGATTGGCACCCGAAGGCCTCCTCCATATGCCCGCTCCGGCGCCTCCCACCAGCGCAGCGCAGCTTCCCGTCAACATCCAGGGTGCCCAGCGCTCTTCTCTCTCGCCGTCGCCCTCACCTGTGGGGGTTTGCGCAGAGTGTCTCAACTGCCTTCCGGAACTGGAAACCTCTTCAGCACCAATATTTTGAAGTCACGCTTTGAGGTTGCAAATCCGTCACTGATACATCCTCTCTCACAGCACCGTTTGTATTTCGAGTGTTGCGTAGTAAGTCATAATTGCCACCAGCTAAAATAGATCTCGGAAATAGGAAGTGTGGGCATTTCTTGTAATTTACCATTCACGTTGAATGTTCCCCTCAGTGTGACTGCGCTAACAGCTCCTGCATAAAACACCAAGGAACGCGTTGGCCTGAACTGAACGAAACTGCTTATTCTCTCCAAACTGCATCAGGCGTATAGTTTCAGGCCTAGCGGGTTCTCCCTCCACGGGAATTTTGAAGATGCCCATCGATAATATGTCTACTTGCCAAAAGCCCAGTCGAGTAATTTAAATTGCTGGTAGTGCGGTCACTGGAAGTGCTTGAAAGCGAGGGATGAAATCTACACTGTAGTCTCTGTGAGGACGCAGCGGAGAAATGCTGCAGCTCTCCGTGCTGGGAACGGCCGTGCTGCCGACAGAGCCAGCGGGTGCGTCCTGGTTCTCTGGACACTGGGAACTCGTGTGCACGACTGCAGCGTTCTCTGGGCTTTGCTGTCTTCATGGCAGGTCGTGAACTTTGAGATTCGACCCTAGAGTGTTGCTATGCTCTAGGGTTTGTGTCCCGCCTGCCAAATTTCTGTGTTGAAATCTCCACTCCCAACACAGTGCTACCAGGACGTGGGGCCTTCTGGCCAGTACTCTGGTAAATGAGATTAGTCTGCTTACAAAAGAGATCTGAGAGACCCCTGGTGCCTCCTGCTGTGTAGGGGCACAGTGAGAAGGTGCCCTCTGCGAGCTGAAAGCTGACCCTCACCAAACACCTCATGGGCCCTGACCTTGAATTTCCGGCCTTCAGAACCACAAGAAATAAATTCTGGGGCTTATCGCCTAGCCAGTCATTCCGTGGCATACTGTCATAGCAGCCCGGATGGACTAAGACTGGCACGTTCTGCACATGGCATCTGCCCAGGTATTATTTTATTGTTTCACTTTCCTTTTTCACATTCAGTCTAGGAAAAAGTTACTGGTTCTCCTTCCAAATATACTGGAATCTACCTCCAACTCTACTGTTAACGTCCCCTGCAGGGAACAAGGGAAAATCTGCAGCATTTCTCTTCTGGACCACTGTGTAGCCCCCTGACCATTCTTCACCATTCCCAATGCCCCCCCCCCCCCCCCCCCCCCTCCCCCCCACCCCTCTTTCTACTTGTTCTTCTCTTTTTTTTTTTTTTTTTTTTTTTTTTTTTTTTTTTTTTTTTTTTTTTTTTTTTTTTTTTTTTTTTTTTTTGTGCTGGGGATCTAACTCAGGGCGTTGTGCTTGCAAGGCAAGCACTCTAACCACTGAGCTAAATCCCCAGCCCCCAAAAGCACTTTAAGTAACATTTTAAAACCATGAATCTAATCATTTCTCCCAAAGTTTTATTTTGAAAATTATCAAACATACAATCTGCAGGAATAATACAATGGATCTCCATATGCCATCACCTAGGCTTAGATTTTATTCCTGAGCTCGTCAGGGTGCGTTTCCTGACAAGAAGACCATCCTCCTTCATAGTCACGCTGCTGGGATCAGGGGACCCGGGAACCAAGCTTCACAGGAGGAAGGGGAAGTCAAAATGACTAGGATGTGGTAACTACATTACCAGTTCCTCGAGATGAATATAACTATTGTGTATCATAAACACATTCTGATAAAAAGGAGACTAAAAAAGAAACTTACCATTGATACCATACTATGATCTGATACAGATTCCTGTTCAAACGTCCACCGTTGTCCGAAAGGCCCTTCATAGCTATCGCTCTGTTTTTGTTTTTCTTTGCTGTCATCGTCTTCTCAGTACATGTTTTCTCCACGATTGAATTTAGCGCTGACTTTAGCTGTCATATCTCTTTAAACTCATTTTGACGAGTCCAGGTCGTGGTGTTGCAGACTATCTCTGTTTGGAATGAGCTGATTGTTTTCTCAGATTAGCTTCAGGTAAAAACTTTTCATTTTTATTCTTCAAGAGCACTGCGGAGCTGATGGTGTGTCCTGAGGGCATTACGGCAAAGGTAGAGTCTGTTAATTTATTCTGTTGTGAGTGATGAAAAGTTTAATCATTTGGTCAAGATACTGCCCACCAGGTTTTTCCACTATAAACGTTCCGTTTTCTTTTGGTAATTTATGTATGATCTGTAGGGTGATGAATTTCATTATTTTAAAGATAGAAATCTAATCTTTACACAAATTGTACAGTTTAATACCTTCCAAAAATTTCCCACATAAATGCCTTTATTTATGTGCTCAGCCCTGGATTCACTGCATACTTAAGTCCTTATATTTCACACGTGGGATTAAATGTCTGTCTTTATAGGCGCTTTCTCTGGTTATCCATTCCAAGCAGGCCTCTCATCAAACATAAGATTCTCAAATCTTAGGATCCTATTTATTTCCTTCCTAGCTTTTTCCTACAATGTGATGATTTACCTGGCTATTTATCTATTACCTATAGCTATTACTAAACGTAAGCCCCTTTTTCACTGTTGTAGACTCAGTGCTAGAATATATAGAGCCATACACGTGGTAGTCTATCAAATAAACATTTCTTCAACGAGAAAGTCAATGCAGGTAAGAATAAATGTAGTATCGGGAGAGATTTTTACATACTCATATTTAAAAAAATTATCTTTCCAGCAAGAAGGCCAAGGAAGTGGGGCAGAGATGTGGGGTTCCCTGGCCCTTCCATGGTCCAGGGGCTGTCATGGGGAATGACATTTCCCAGCCTCCAGGCACCCAGGTGTGCCGAGATCGGTTCTCACCATGCAATATGGTAGTGCCGTGTGTTTCTCTTCTGGCTCTGCTTGTACAAAGCGGATGGGATTTCTTCATCATCTTTTTGTCTCTGCCAGATGGAAGCTGTTCGGCTTGGCACAGGCACAATATAGGATCTCAGAGCCTTGAGTCATGACCAACAAGAAAGCTTCCTGTCAGACTATCATGAGAAAACAACATATGATTTCATGGTATTATAAATTAATTTAAAAAGTTGCCATTTATTTGTACAGAAGTAGCATCCCTCAGGCAAAAGTGAAAAATTACAAGTGATCCAAAATCCCAAAGTTTTGAGTACCAACTTGATGCCACGAAAGGAAAATCCCTTACCTGACCAAATAAAATGGCTTACAGTCAAAACATAAGTGCACCAAAATTATTGCATAAAACAACTTTCAGGTCATATGAATATAGAGTGCATATGAAGCACAAATGAATTTTATGTTTAGATTTGGATCTCATCCAATAGATAGTTCATTGTCTACACAGAAGTACTACAAAATCTGAAAGAAAACCTTGAAATCTGAAACACTTCTGGGGGTCCCAAAGATTTCTAATAAGACATAGAATCAATCTCTAGCATTATCCTGAATAATAGATAAATGAACTCCAGAAGACTGGTAGCCAGAAAATTAACAGAATAAAAGTAAAAAGAAAGCTGGGATTTGTGTTAATCAGTTTTCTATTATTATAACCAACACCTTAAAGAGAAAGAAGGCTTTTTTTGGCTTATAGTTTTAGAGGTTGCTTTTTAAACAAATTTATGCAGAATCAAATGCAATTGTCATCTAAATTACTGATTTCAAAACAATTATGCCAGAGAAATCATATTCTTTTTTTTCTAGCATTTTTTTGTTCAGTGCTTATTACCAACTTCACAGTAAGAAGAAAAGAGAATTGTCATTTCTCTAGTAATGTGAGTCAGTGATGGTGATTTTTTTCACCTTATTTTATTTAATCCTTATAACAACTTTAAAAGACAGCATCATTTCCTGTTTTCAAGTAATGTGATTGATTTTCAGAGAAAATAAATAACTTGTCCTACTTCAAATTGGTGATAAAACTAGCAAAACATAACAGTGGGACAGAAACTGGAACACTGGAACATATTTTCCCCCATAGAGAGCAAATACACAAAAAAGAAACGAGATAGAAGACAGATCAATCAATCAGTAGATAGGCAAATTAGGCAGACTGTCAGGCTGATAGACAGAAGAGAATCAGAGAAAAACACAAAGGACATTACAAATAGAATTGCTTGTGCCCCAAAGTTTGGAGAGCAAAGTTTTGGCCTAGATAGTTATTAGAAAAAAAAGTCTTTTGGCCACTCCATCTAGCCTCCTGGTTTCTTCTTTTATAGACGAGAGATAACAATAGATGTCTCTCATAAAGACTCCCAAGAACTAGTGCTGACACTGAAGAGCTCTTTAAATATTGATTCAACATTCTGTGGTCTACTTAGGATCCCCAAACCAATTTATGACTCATTCAACACTAAGAGGTAGTCTGTTCTGAAGGAGAAGAAGAGACATTGTAAATCAGGTGGCGATCAATGGTTCCAAAGAGAATGGAACATATTCTTTGTCCAAATGAACAGAAAACTTTGGTATGAATTGTGTGCTCTCATGAGAAGTAGACGCAGCCGAAGCTGCTTACCAGAGGGTGCGCATAATGCACAAGACCCTTCAAGAACAGCAGCCCCGAAGACATCTTGGATAAGTGTTTTGAGTTAGGTCATCAAGATGAATGAGGTCACCTAGATATAGTTTAGACAACTGCAAAGCAGAACAATATGACCAAAGCCTGGCCCAAGACCTCAACACAATGACAGAGCCGATGGCAGCTGGAAACTGTTAAGGACTGAATGCCGAGGAGAGAGTAATTTTGACATCAAAGGGATCAGTTTGACAAATGAAAATCAAATTGGATGGACTTTAATGCAAACAGCTGGGTGTGATGCAAACTGAAGAGGCAGATTTCCTGGAGTCAGTGAAACGGATTTATTAGACTCTCACACACCTCCCAGGGAGAATGTAAATATATATGTATTTTAATTTTCAAGTTTTTTTCCCAACTGCAAACAATGGAGAAAATATTATGGTAAGATAACTAGGCTATACCGCTCTCCTTGGAGCGATGCAGTGGCTATGCTTACTTTGGGTCAAGGTATTTTCTTTTGTCTTTTCCACGTAGTCCCACCTCTCCTTTCAATGTGCAGAAAGTTTTATCTAGAGATAATATATCTGAATGTGGTGCAATTTATTTAAAAAGTAAATATTTTCCTGCTGAAAAATTTTTGATATTGGAAAGTCTCCTGGATGGACCCGGACTCTGCAACACCTTGGGCAAGACTGACAGATAATTTTACTTCCCAACATGTGCTTGGCAAATGGCCTTCCTATGAAATGCACGGAGGATGATATGGATATATAGGCTGTGGTTTAGACCAGAGGGTAGGCAGCTTATTTGTGGATGGACACAACAGACTTGGGGTAAACAGAAGGAAGAGCAAGTTGTGATCAGCCAGTAAACCACTCTTTGCAGTGGCTTCAGGGATGTCTGTCTGTTCTGATTTCCAACAGCGAGCCTCCTTTACTTTACTATCAGTGGTAACGCATTTAAGTGAGAAGACAAATATCTAGCTCAAAGGATTAAAAGTGTTGTGAAAGGCAATGCCGTTGCAATTCTTATTGCTCTAATTCTAGTGTAAACTTCTTGAAAATAGAAACACTTATCAAAGAAGCATAGAAGCTCCTTAGAGTTGCTCATTAATGTATCCCAAGAAATTAGCAAACTATGGGGCATCTAGTAGACACCAAATACATATTTGATATGCTAATGAGTAACATGAGCCAGAAATTTGTAAACGAGTCTAGACATGATTAAGTGTAAATGGAAAGATAAGACACTCTTCGTTTCATTGAGGTATCATTGTCCATTCAAATGCCTCATGTTGCAAGCTCTGCAGTGCAAATTCAAAGCCATAAAATTTAAATTCAGGATTAATTTGGGGGTTCAAACAAGACAAAGCACCAAAAAATCCTCTAGCTTTTGGTATCATTTAATAGGGTCTGTTTGCCTCATTGGAATGGTGTGTGTGCAGCACGTAGGAGATTTTAAGCTAATACACCACTTATCGCGCTTTGCTGGTGGATCAGAGAATGATTTCATTGACCTGAAGCTTTGTTCTTGTTCTTGCACCGTCTAGATTATTCCATTGATATGCCGAAGAAAGACGTGCAGGTGAGAGCTAATGGGCTCAGCAGATATTAAGCCTGTTTTCTTTCTGTTTACTACCTGCAACTCCTGCTGGTTTCAAGTGTTTGGTTTTTCATTCGAAGGTATGTTTTGTTGACATAATAAGGTATTTAGGACCAGGCTCAATTTGAGGTAAGGCTTTCCCTGAAAACTCATGCTTGCGAATCAGCTAAATAGGAAATGGTGTAATGATATCTGTATTTACGGCCAGAAAGTCTTGTGTGCAGTGAATAGATGAACTTGCTACAAAATGTTGGGAACTGAAACAGAAGTGCCTTCTACTCATCGTATTTGGGGCAAACAATTTCAGATCTTTAGATATTAGTAATCTAAACAGTTTAAGACTTAATAACATGAAAAACTCAAGATACAACTTTCCGAACACGATTCTGCAACACAGATGATGTACTTACTTTGTAGACTAGAAAAGAAAAGAATAGTGGTATTCAGAAAAGAATAGTGGTATTATGTGTGCTTGTGTGTATGCACATGTGTGCATGTACGCATTAGGTATGAAGTCTGAAGGCTGCATGAAAATTGTATTGCTTAGTTTGTAAAAGGCAACATGACCGGCAAAAAACTCAGTTGAAAACAAAAATTTAGAAATATGTTTCGGATATCAAGTCACACTAGTGTTAGCAAAGAGGGTGAGATCAACCTCATCTGGCTAAACAGTTGCAGACTTTCCAAACATACTGGGTATCGATTCATAGCAGCAGTTAACTTTGGCATTCACCAGGTAAAATTAACATTCATCAAATAATAAAGGAACTCATGCAATGTCAAGCAAGGCATGACTGGTCTAGATTTAATTTTAAAATGGTTTCCACAATGCTTGGATCCATTGATATTATTTTTAGTTCACAGAAGTTGACTTTTCTCTCTTTGCTCAAAAAAAAAAATCCCATTTCTCCTCATCTTTTACTGATGACTGAGAAAATGAAATAGACAGAAATTCAGCTGAATTCCCCACGAGGAGCTCAGCACATGTGCAAGATTGGTCCAATTTAGGCAAATCGCTGTGTTAGGGATGAACTAGATTCGTGCCGTTCCCAGTTCCTATGAATCTTTCTTCTTTTAGAAGCCAGTTCATCCTAGAACAACATTCTTTTTTTGAGAGTAACACTAGACTAGACTATATACTGTGTGGACAAAAAAGAAAAAGATTAAGTCAAAAAGTGACTGCACAGTAGCAGAAAGGAGGTACAGCAGAAGGAGCTTGAAATCAGCTCTATTCGTTTGCAGGGCGCCCTGACTTTGCAGAAAGGGTTATCGCAGCAGTGAGGCGTTTTCTATGTAGTTAGCAATGGGAGCCAGAGAGGTTAAAACAGCTCATCACTTTATCAGGATTACTGAGGGTATGAGGGAGGCCTTAATGGTCTGGCAGTCCTTTTTGTCACAATTTAATGGCATATCGATCTTGCAGAGTGAACAATCATGACCTTCAACTGTTTACAGATGCTTTGGAGGGAAAAGGCTTAAGGAGCTTATTCCAGGGAAGCTGAGAAGGTTCGGCCCTGACCAGTCAAGTTGAAGAAGGCAAACAGCAATCAAAACATCCCAGTTTGGGGGCAACTTTCCACTGGGGGCGACACCTACAACTGGGAAGATCACAAGTGCTTCAAGAAAAGCCAGTGGTGTTACAGGAAATCAATAAATCAACCAGAAGTGTCATTAACCCAGAAAGAGGGGGAGTGAGGGATATGTGTGAGCGCCCATGCATGTATACACACACACATGCACATACACACACACACACACACACACACACACACACACACACTCACGACAGTGAAAGAGAGGCCCTTTGCATCAAGTTATATATTTCTGCTGGGACGACTTTTCAAGCAAAAGTTTCTTGTAGGTGACTGTGAGGTTTGGAACCTTCATTACCAGGCTGAATTCTAGAGTGAGGTCATCACATTTTACACAACAAATCTGAGCAAAGACTAATATGAACAGTTTTTCTGTAAAAGACTTTTTTTTTTCCTTTGGTGCTGGGGATTGAATTCAGGGTCTTGGGCTTGCTAGGCAAGTGCTCTACCATGGAGCTACATCCCCAGCTCCTGTAAAACATTATTAATTAGAGGACTGTAGAAGGCACATGAATGTCTTCCTATGAAATTGGCTGCTCTGATGCGGAGAGTTGCTCTTTGAGTGAAAATGAATGCACTGAAATTAAATGCTCAGAAGTGGTAGGGGTGGAACTGTCCATCTACACCTTCTATTTCAGTGCATATATTCTGTATAGCTGTTGAATTCCAAAATGAGGCCCTAGCTTTGGTTTCGTTGAAGCTTTACCACGTGATCTGCAAGGATCTGGTTGCTCACAAAGGATAAAACAGAATTCCTGCCCCGAAAGAGTTTATAAATGCTCTAGCCACACATTAATTCTGGCTATGAGTGCCACCTCTCTTAATTCTAGTAGATTGAGTACTGGACCCCAAAAGATAAAGCTATGTTGTATTTTCCAAACCTGTGAATGTTGCTTCATTTGAACAAAGGATTTTTTTTGTTTTTGTTTTTGTTTTTACAGAAATAGTTAAGCATTTGAGATGAGATTATCCTAGATGTTCTGGGTGGCCCTCAATTCTATGGCAAGTGTCCTCGTAAGGGACAACGGAGAGGATAAAGTGATGTGAAGACAGAGGCAGAGCTTGGGGTGACCCAGACACTAAGCAAGGAGTGCCAAGCTTTGCGGGCAGCCACTGGATGTCCGGCGATTGGCATGGAAAAGACCTGCCCACCCCGAGGCTCTGGAAGGCGTGTCGCTTTGCTAGCAGCTTGGTTTTGGACTCTGACTCCCAGAACTAAAGGAATAAATCTCTTTTGCGGTCAGATATGGTAATATGTTAATGGATCCCTGTTTCTTTTTTACCTACCTTAGCATTAAATTTGCCCACCGTGTTCTTGCCCAAATGAGAACCGAGATGTGTAATATCTGCTAATTATTAAACTATAACAACAAAATGCACCCCTCTTGCCTTTCTTGCTCACTACCAATTTGTCTCTCCTCAGATTTGTATTTGTGAAATTCTGAAGGGCTGAGCAGAAAGAGAAAAGGTCTGTCCCTCAATCTGTGGACTGGTAAGAGGGAAAAGCAGGACACGGCAAAGTTGGTATAGTACTGGCATCGGTGTGTGTGGGAGGGAAGCTGGTGGCAACGCTGAATGTCAGCACTGAGGTGTTCAGTGTGCACAGCTACACACGAGCCAATAGTTAATGGCCGATGGAAATGTGTGAAAATTTTGCAAAGATGTGCCTTGTGCGCTAGGCATAACTTTGAAGTTGTCTCAAATCTTAGCTGTAGGAAAAGAAGCTAAAAACCAGCTTTAGTCATTTGCAGATTGTCCATTTGCAGGAAGCATGATCTGAGCAGGTAGGTGTTTCCTAAGTAGGTGGCAATGGAGAGGGGCATAAATGTCGGTTACATGCTACATGCTAATTAGCCCCTTTGTCCATGGTACATGGCTAATGACAAGATCATCAGTTTAGGCAGAGCCACACAGCGGCTGGACTGAAATGGTTGGAGAAGGAGGTCCTGGAGGAGCAATGAATGGTCCTCTGCACACGTGCGGCTCTTGCTTGAGATGAGCAAACCTGAGAACCTCTTTGCATTAGCCCAGGCTCCATCCTCCCGGCCTTCAAACACTCATTGCTGCCGCACTCAGTGCCTGCTGATTGGGTCGCTCTCAGAATCTGGTCATATAAAGACTTTGTGATCTGTTTTCACCTAATGTCATCGCCTACTTCATGTTTCCTCCAGTCCTTACTTTCTGGAGCAGCACGGCAACCATCCTTGAGCTGTTTGCACGCTGTCTTGCCCGCAAAGGCAGTGTTCTCCCTGCTCATCCACAGGGCAAATCCATTCCTTCTTCCAAATCCAGCTCCACTGTCTCTTCGTGGAAAAACCACCCTGACTGCTAAACAGCATTAATAATTTTCTTATTGGGCTACTATGACCCTTACACTGAGCTCAAAGTATGAAAGGGCTCCTGACATCTCATTATAATGCATTCATTTAGCCATCATTCGTAATAGACTGAATACAGACGATGGAAACTTCTTTTTCTCTGTGATGGAGAAGGAATATCGTCTGCATCTGGACTTAGCCTGGGAAAATAATTGGCATTCAATGAATGTTTGATGACTAAGTGAAAGAATGACTAGCACTTTCTGTGATTAGCCAGCTCTTAAAAGCTCTTAAAACATGTAAGTTTACTCACAAGTCATTAATGGATGATAAGCTTGCCTCCACTTAAAAGGTCTTTGAAAGAGGGCTTTTTCTCATCTTTAAAAATTTAATAAGTTAATATTTTTATTATAAAGGTAATACAAGTTCCTTTTAGATAACCTAGAAAATAAGGATAAATATGAAAGCAGAATTCGACTTTAGTCTCATCACCCAAAGATTAGCACGTTTTTTATTTGCACCTAATTAAAACTACATCCATATGAACAGGGGAGAAAATAATTGTGATAAAATATGATATGGATGAAAAGAAACACAGCCATAGTCAACATTCTCTCATAAACACACTCACAATTTTATAGTCTATATTAAGGTGAAACAAAGTTGAAATCAAATCCATTTCCAAAACACCATAGAAATTTAAGTCTCTCTCACATTATGTCTGGAACAAACGCTCACAATCAGTCACATGAGCACCTCAGACTACTCCTGTGGATGGCTCTGCATCCTCAGCAGGGTGCCCCCAGGGGCTGTGTCTCCACAGAGGGACCGGAAGCATGGGTGGCAGCGTGCAGAAGGGCTCCAGAGACAGGCCTGGAGGTGGTGTCAATGTTTGACTCCCATCCATTTTCAGCCAGAACTCAGTGCATATGACCCCTTCCAAGGGCAAAGCGGGGTGGGAAATACATCATTTGTGTGCCCAGGAGGAAAAGAAAGGGGCTTGCTGAATTATTTGCCTCTCCGTACATTGAATACATTCCCTTATAAGCTGATATTTTTATTCAAAACCAGTTTAATTGGATGATGTAATAACATTAACAACTATTGTAGAACTATTTAGGCAAATAGTAATTTGTTTGCTGAACTGTCAAATTTTACAAATATTTAAAAATATTTTTTTCATACATTATATGTGATGAGCTACATACAAATCCGTGACAGTCCATCCTCATTGTGAACTTGCTTCTTAGGCAGTGTAATTTGACTCTGTTTATCAATGCCTTTTCCCTCAGGTTCTGTTTTGCTCTAACTACATACCATCTTTTGTGCTTACCTTTGTTTGCATTTGCCTGGTCACACCGGCTAGTATTTCTGACTCACTTATCATTTATGTGTGTCTCTTCAGATTGCACACAGTGATGTATTTTGACCTGATCTCAGAGTCTGTGTTCTTAGAAACCTTTATCCCTTTTGATATCTATTTGCCAATTAAACTGCTACTTACACATTTATTATGTTTTATAATTTCGAAGTCATTTTCCTAACATAGGGACTTTGTGATACCCTTTATATTTATTTTGTCAACCAAAAAGCTACTTTATACTTCTATTATGATATTCTATGATTTGCTTCTCTAAAAGTAATTTTTTTCTGGTAAATTGGAAAATAGTCATTTTGTTTTATATCCTACAACTGCTTGTCATTTTTCAAATGATGCTTTAGTAGATAACTCTGTTTTCCAAAGTCATCCAATGAATGAATAAATGAAATAGAGGAGGAAAAAAATCTAATTATTTTTCTGTAAACATGAAGAAAAATTTTATGCGTTATTTCCTTCTAGTTACTACCACCTGCTGCTCAGTTTTAACCATTTATATGAACTCAGCTGCTGGATGCAATTTAACATTAGTAGTTAAATGTGTCTTTCTGATATATAAAAATATATATATACATATTTGATATATAAATGTGTCTTTCTAATATTTAATGAACCCCTTTACTCTGTATAGAATTGTTGGGTCCTATGATACCACTACAAAATTAACATTTCTAGAATGATCCCAGTCCTATTTAGCTCAACTCAAAACTTTCCACCTCAAATCCTCAACACAACCTGTTCCCACAGTGAGAGGTAATTCATGCCAACAGCGCCACAACAGAGCTAATTAAATCACCATAGTTACAAGTGCTTGGAGGATATAATTCATATGGAACCCCATGTCACTTATTCAACTTTATTTTTACAAGGCACGATTTAAGATTCACCTCCACAAGGGGGCCCACACCTGCCCCCTATAAGCCGGTTTCCTCTGTCTTCTATAAGAGTCATAACTTAAATTTCCAATGAAACCATTCAGTATAGCCAGTTTCTATTATTACCCCATCGTTGCTTGCATACTTGTCTTATTTCACCAACTAAACAGTAATTTCCTTGAAGGTAGATGTCATGTTCTGTTTTCTCTATATAGCCAGACATCTAATGCGGAAATAAATAGAGAGGACACTGGCTACCTATTTATTGGTTGGGTTGATTATATTAAAGATTAACTTCTGTTACTAGTTTCGAATTTCTCTTCTCATTGAAGTTTGCACAAGTCAGCAAGAATGAATAGTAGGTGTCTTCATGAGTTTGTGCTGCTGTAACGGAATATCTGAGACCAGGTAATTTATGAGAAATAGATAATTATTTTCTCATAGTCACGGAAGCTGGAGTCTCAGATCAGGGCACCAGCATCTGGCGTGGGCCTTTGTGCTGTGTTGTCACACGGCAGAAGAGAAGACTAAAACCGGGCCAGAGAGGGCCAAGCTTATCCTTCTGTAACAGAATTAATTCCACACATGAGGGTGGAGCCCTCATGGCCTAGTCACCACTAACAGATCCCATCTCCTAAGTCTGTTGAAATAGCAATCAAATTTCAAAATGAGTTTTGATGGCAACAAACGTTCAAACCATAGCAGCAGCCTGATTCAGGGCAATCACTTATTTTAATCTTCACCCTGTGTACTAAATGAATAAAGATGAAATACTTGAAAGATAGGTGCCATCTAAAGTGAGGAAGGAAACAAATTATGTGAGAGACAAGAGCATAACAACAACGTTCACAGTCAGTAACAATAGTAACTACAGCCCTTAGTTAGTTCCAGGCACAATGCTAAGTGCTCATGTTAGCGGTCTCACATAATTCTTCCCTTATGATTCTTATGGGGTATGTAGCTCAGTGTAGAGCAGAGGCACAGACAGTGCAAGGCACTGGGTTTGATCCCCAACACCAAAATGAAACAAAACACTCTACAAAACTATAGGTTGCTGCCACTCTCCTTATTCATAAACACGCGCAGTCTGAGGCCTGTAGAGATAGTGATGGATATGCAACCGAAGGGATTATACGCTTTGGAATGCTGGAGCCAAGCTTTGAACCACACATCACTTTGCTTCTGACATTATCAAAATGATAGCACATTTACTGGTTACTCAATGTGAAAATACCTGCTGCCAAACTTAGCTCTTAGATGTAGCATTATATATTAAAAATAGGGAAAGATTTTACACTAAACAGAAATGGGTTAGAATTTTGACTCTTATATTTACTCTCTGTGTGAACTTGGGTATATCACCTGATTTTGTTGTTCCCACCTTCCTTGTCTATGAAATAGGAATCGTATTTACATTGTAAGGCTGTTAACATAATGAGTGTTAAGGTATAGAATGTGTTGGCACATGAAGGTTGTTCAATTAGTAACTATTATTACTGTTAATATAATTATCACTCATTATCACTCTCCTTTCTCCATATCTCAGGCTACTGAAATCTGATTTGTCAGTCCAAGGTTTATGTTAAATGACACCTGCTTCTCGTTATCCACAATTAGCAGGTGACAAACATCATCTATTTTTTAATCTTAATCTCTCTTTGTGCTATAAGGCCATTTTCATATTTTCTAAATTTTTTTCTATCCCCTTTAGTTTGTTACCTTTTCAGGATCGAAATTGTCTCTCACTTTTCTTCACCCTGATTTACTCAAAGTTGGTCTCCAGCAATATTTGTCACCTTTGATTGGCATGACACTGGGTGTCTGTCGACTCCCATGTTTTCTGAATAATTTAGAAAAGCACAGCTTCATTTCCTTGCTATCACTGACCTCCACCCTCAGCTGGCTTATTCCACTGCAGAACTGTATTGCAGCACACACGGTTGAATCAAGTGGATGAATGGCCAACACATTTTTAAATGCCTTCAAAAGGAGAGGATGCATTTTAAAAATATTCTTATTATAAGGCTGCAGTTCTCAGTCTTGGTTGACTGAGTTGAAACTTTACAATGTTTTTAATAATCAGCATTGTTTTGAGTGAAAATGAGTTCCAGTGAGCTAAGGAGAAATTTAATGACCTCTACAATACTGTATTAAATAAGATACAGGAGAACTGGCCTGGTAAGCTGACACTGAAAAGATTTTATGAGAGAAGAGAAAAAGAAGAAAGGCTGTCTTGGAATCCTGTAAATAGCCAATAAAAATTCACCTTGTCTGTGTATTGTCCTAGGAGACACAATCTCATTTACATTTATTAGAAGTAATGATATAGTGTCCTGCAGATAATTAACACAATAAAATGCTGCTAATTTCACAGTGTCATTATAAAATTTGCCAGTTCAAATTAGAAAGTGATTAACCCTCGGAGTGAGGCAATGACATTTCCAGTCCCAGTTTGTGAATTAAATTGGAAACGATGTCTCCCCTAGTTGGAGAGTTCAACTCTCTCACTGTTCTAGTGTCTTCTCTTTTCTGTACCATCTTTGCTGTGCCTTTCCAGGAATGAGCGCTGTGGATTTCAGCCAGGCAACTTATGATAAGTTCGCGTTCCAGGGAGACCAGGTCCTTGGCAGGAGCATAACTGTGTCTTGGAATAGGAGCGAAGGCAACTGTCTTCATTTAAAAGAAATGGTAGAATTAAGAAAGGAAGGAGTGACTGGATGGGGGAAGGAGAAATGGGGAGAGAAAGGGAAGAAAGGAAAAAGAGAGAGAGAACGAGAGAGGGAGAGAGAGGGAAACAGTAGTCGTGGATCAGTGTAATTTTGTCGAGTAATGAATTTCTTATTGGGGCATCTAACTATGAAAATTTTCCATTAACAAATTGCCTTCTGAACGTGCTTCGTTTCATTTAACAGCAGTTACTCCTTGACCTTTGCCCGAACACTGCTTTATTCATTCACTGGCTAGCTCTTGTCCACAACTGATTTTAATCAACTCCTCAAAACAGGATAAATTCATTAAAGAAAAAAAGACTTATAGCACCTCATTCTACATAATCCTACTCACCTGAAATCCTCTTAAAGATATTTAATGAGGTAAGGATATAATAAATGAATGAAACCGCAAGAAAATGATAAAATTGGCCAATCAGTTAGGGCAACTGCTAATTGAATAAATGCATACATCAATAAAGCCGTTAAAATATGCTGCTTTTCCCTTCCCTCCTCTTTCACTGCTCCTCCTCATGATTCAAGGCTAAAGAATAGATAACTGATGTAAGCAAGATACTCTCTTAAAATTCATCTCCGGACCACTGGAGCTTGCTCAGTATTTTTAAGGAATAAAAATGAGAAACGTTCAGAGAGCTCTTAAGATATCACTCTCAGGAAAGTTTATTTCATTATTTTCTCCGTACTTATGAATGTGTTTATTGCTGCCGACACCTTCGTCACAAAGCTGCGCAACTCTAACACTGAAATGTCCCGAGGATTTTGTCTCAGGACTTAAATTGCAAGTGACCAAAATCTAACACGAACCAGTTTGAATCAAAAGAGGAACTCTGTTGCCTAACAATCCTAGAACCAAGGCTCATAAGATGGCATTGAAGTCTTCCTTTCCATTTTTTACCTCTGCTTTCCTTTCTGTGGCTTCATTCTCAGGCAGATTCTCTTTACATATTCTGTGGCTTCATTTCTGTGGAGTCATTTCTGCGGCTTCATTTCTGCGGCTTCATTCTCAGGCAGATTCTCCTACTGGCTACACAACCCTTACAGAGAGACCAGGCCCCTAACCTGCTTCTCACCGGCAAAGACTACAACAGGTAGGACACCCTGACCACTCACTACGGCTCTGATTAGCCAGCTGGGACACTTGCCCATCCTGACCAGAAGGGTTTGTCTCACCTAACAAGTGATCGAGAGTGGGGGAAAGGAAATCCCGAAACAGTTAATGGGATACTGTTGTCAAGAAGAGGAAAAGGCAAAATACCTGACGCTGGGCTATTAACCTGAACTGACACCCAGAATAATTACCCAGAGCAGACTTGTTTCCACCTGGGAAGAAAGTGGTCTGAAGAGGCTGCACCCACATGCCGGCTAGCGCAGGGGTTCTGGAGCCACGCTGAGATGCAGGCTTCCTTCTCTAGTTTGCTTGCTCGGAAACCAAGCGGACTAAAAGGGCTCCAGGGTCCCTTCTCGCTCAGACATCTGTGACTCTAATTCTTTGAGTGGTGGAAGCCAATGACCCTGCATAAGCCACCCGCCAGTAGCCCAAGTCCCAGCCCCATCATTTTAAAGCTGTGTAATTTTGAGGAATTCATTTCCCCTCCTTGGTCTTTAGTTTCCTTATCTAAAAAACAGATTTGTGTTAATCAAGAGTTTTTGGATTTTTTGAGGGGGAAATGAATCTTCCCTTCATAGAATCTTTTTTTAAAAAAAACTATGTATTAATAACCTTCATTTAACCAGCTTTAGGTGGGAATATATTTAGCTGATGTGTACTTCCAACTTGGCTGCTTCTTTATTGCAACCTTGTTCAAAAGAACTTGTTAGTCAGTGATGATAAAAGCTATCCCTAGTTGTCACAGAAGTGCTCAGAGGGATGGTGCTCAGTGGGACACCACTAGGTGGGGTCATCGGGGACACAGAAAGTCACTGCGGAGCTGCTTCCGGAGGGCCCCATCCTCACGTGCATGCTCCTATTTGAGTTGTGGAGTTTTGTTAAAGTGGTCACTTGTGCTTCTAGGTTGCAACTTACTATTTTCCAAAAAGCACGTTTTAGGAGTTGAAGGGGAAGCCTGGTGCTGGAATTTACCAAAGGCCTTCCTTGGAGCCCGAAAGCTCAGAAGGCTATGTGGACAAGCATGTGAGAAGCCTGCCCCAGGACTGGGGAGGAGCTCAGCGTCAGGGCAGGCAGCCTGCTTATCCCTATTTTATTAACAGGAAGCAGCGGTGCTTTGTGCAGTGCTTGGTAGCTGGCCGGCTAGAACCTGCACAATGGACTCCTACGTTGTTATAATTGCCTAGAAACAAATAGCATTTGATGTGGAAATTGAAGTCCTAGTCAGGAGTGCTTTCCAAGATGGCGTCCTCCTCTTTGTTAGCGGATGCCCGCCTACAACACAAAGTACGTGTGGGAAGGGGACGGTCCTCTCCATGCGTTCTACAGGAAAAGCCCTGTGCACCGTCGAGCTCCTTGAGCGATGCTTCCAGGGTAGTGAGCCAGATAATCTCACATCCCACCTCTCTTGAGTGAAAAACACAATAAAAAGCACTCTCAAGTTCCACAGGTCCACTGTGGCCAACCCGAGAAAAGAATTTTCTCACCTCTGCATTTTTCTTTACTTAAAGCATGAAAACACACACACACACACACACACACACACGCACGCATGCACACACACATGAGTATTCCATAGTCTTGCTCATCATAGTCCTTATCTACATCTTCCATGTTTGTTATTACTAGTTTCTTCCCTTCGTAACTTTACAAGAAATTAAAGTTTCTTTGCTGTAACTTCTGCTGAAGAGGCAGGTTAGGGGAAAGTACACATTTAAATTTGATTTGATTACAGATCCCACAAAACTGCCTTGAGGAGATCGTGTCCCGTTTGTACGGTCTATTGCAACAGAAGGTAGTAATGAAGCACACTGTTCAAGATGGACCCTGATTTATGGGCGAAATACTCGGGGTGGGAGTGCCTTGGACTGAAGGGTATAATTGTTGACTGTGCTGATTGGAAAGATTAGGGATGACAGGAGACAAACATCTGGTTACACAATGTTGTTTCAGTACAATTAAACCGTGAATATTTCATCCACCGCAAAGGCAACAAATTGCTTAACCTTAATCTATGCAACAATTTCTCCCACACATAAATGCCCTTTCACTGTAAAGTCTGGTCCCTCCTCCCCTGCAAACGTCAGGGTGCAGCCGGTCTCAACTTGCCTGGGAGGCTCTGTCCTCTTCTTTGCCTCCACCTCCGTCTTTCCTTCTCCCTGATGAACATCCTCCTCCCTCCATTACTGCACACTTAATTTTATGTCACTTTGTTAATGATGTTATTTATGGTATAATTACAGCTTGGGCCACATCTATTTTATTAACTAAAAACTTTAAACTCATCTTTGGAGCTGTGGTTGCACTGATGACTCACTGGGCTTGTGGACTAAGCCTGGAGGAGGAAGGCTCCCTTCCATGCCTGGTGAAAATCCAAAGGGAGGGAAGATTACGTGAGGTGCTTACGACTTTGAATGGATGCTCCTTGAGATCGAGAGCTGTGTGTTTAATTTGTTTTCTTTCTGAGCTGAGGCAAAGCTTGCAAGTGTTAATATATCATGTGGATGGCTACTTCTATTTTTTATTTATTTTGAGTTTAAAAACTTCTATGGTGTGTAATGTGTTAAACTTTTTATGTCCATAGTTTTACTTAACACTCATGAAAACTCCAAGTGATAGTTCATTTTACACCCATTTTACACATACGGAGAGAGATCCTGATGTTTAACTTACTGAGAATGGGCCAGTCAGCATCCGGACTGGCTTGCTCTGACTCAAATGTCCCTATGTATCCACTGTGGTATGGTACATTTCTGGAAAACAAATGTGCTTTTATTTATTTATTTATTTATTTATTTATTTAAGATTTTTATTAAAATTTATCCAAAATTACTCAAATGTGCTTTTAGACTCCCAGTTTTATGTGATCATTAGAAAGGGCAAGGTTTGCTCCAGTCTCATTTAAGTGTGGACTGGTACCCACTGGTCTATCATGTGACCCACAGAACCACCGTCATCCTACTTGGGCCTGCTTTTTTCTCAGGAACAAGTTCACTAGAGTAACCTGTAAGATTTCTCCCAGTGCTAATGACGAGGGAGTGTGTGATCTAACTGAAAATTTTAGCTTGCACTCCTGCATCTATACAACAATTTAAAATCAAAAAACAAAAGATAGATTTTGTATTTTTGCAAGTTTATATACCCAACTTACACTAAGACACTGACAAGACCGCTCTGAGAGAAAAGACAGGAGAAAAGAGTGGGGCTTTCTCTGTATGTACCTTATTTTGCTCTGGAAACTCTGCTCCTCCTGCCCCCAACAATCTTAGGAGTGGAGAGCAAGGCACTTTCGTGGGTGTTTTGGGTGATACAGAGCCAAAGAGTTTTTCACCTCTTATTTCCTCCGGAGATACTTTTGTGCTACCATTGATTTGGCTGCATTTATTTCTGCTTATTGGCCTCCCTTTGGACTGCGGTAAAGTCTAGATAACAACCATCTCAAACAAGTCAAGAACAAAGACATTAAGGAAAAGCCTGTTGGAATAATTTCAAGTGGGGAACATGGCTGACTCAGTGAAGTGGCTGCCAAGACTGAGGTGGGAGAAGTAGTTACTGCCTTGGAGCAGTTGGCACTGGGGCTTCTGTTGCCAGGGCCTCCTACCTTGATGAGGTTTTGGGAGGTCAATGACACAAAATCTGGCAAGTGCAAGTTGACATGGAACATGGTGAAGTACAGACTTGCTGGCTTGCTAGTTAGCCTTCTTATTTTCCTGGTGATGCTGAGAAGCAGGTTTCCCAGACAGGAGGAGTAGAGTAGATGCCCTGAGTAAAAGAATGATTAAAGATATACAAGGAAATATTTAGGTGGTTACAGCAATAGTTCTAGATGGAGGTGGGCAGGATAAATATTGATGTGGTAGCAATGAGAATTGAAAGAAAAATGGGCATAAAAAGCTGATCCTGGGTATAGAGAGAACAGTTCTAGAAAAGGGAGAAAGAAGGAAGGATTAGAGACTCCCCTGAGACTCCTGGCTTGACACCTGGGTAGACGGTGTGCTACTGGGAGGGGTGGGGAAGTGGGCCAAGGTGCAAGGATGAAAGGATGTATAATGGATTAAACTTGAGAGTATGTGGTGTCTGTAGGAGCGTCAGGTTATCAAGACAGAGCAAGCATAAGAAAGAAGCATGAACTAATGATATAAAATTTGGCTGTAATCAACATGGAGATGGGGACAGAAGGTGATGAGGTTCTGGGCGTAGAGGATCCCCTGAGGATTGTCGCTGACACAACATAAAGGGGAACGGAAGCAGAAGATAGGGGGAGGCTGTTTCCCAGGAGAAGCTCTGCTGTGGCTGGTTCCCCCCAAAAGAGCTTAGCTGTTATTGTCAACGAAGGAGCTCAGGGCCTTGCTGTCATCGGGGATGATTGCTGTTGTTGCTTCCAGGGAGCTCTGGTCTTCATCTCTGCTGCAGGCATCGTATCCTAGTTCCAGTAAAGAGTTCTTCAGCCTTTTAGTGCAGATATAGATGTACATGGGGCAGTGCTGTGACACCCAGCCCTTGATTGGATCTTTTGGGTCTCCAGTACCTAGACAGACATTCGGCACTCTTCCTGCATTTGGCTTATGGGTGAATGCTGTAACTTGTAAATGTCCTGTATTCAGACTGCTCTCTTGAAAACCATTGGCTCTAGAAAGGTAATTAATACAAAGCCAAATTCTCCTTTGAAGCAAAAGCTTAACTGCCAGGCTCTCCTAAAGAAATGTTAACTTTGCCTTTTCCTGTTGTCATGATTTAGATCTAGATGTTCCCCTCCAGCAGCCCCTGATCATAGGCAGGACCACTGGAAGGCAATTTGATTATAGAGGCATTATAGCTCATTTGCTGTTAGCAGGGTGGTTCTGGTCGGAAGAGACAAGGCACCAGGGTGTACCTGGAAGGCATATCTCCCTTCCTGCTTCATTCCTTGAAATACTCAGCTTCCTGTCTGCCATGCTGTGAGCAGCTCTCCTCCACCAGGCGCCTCTGCTATCCTGTCCTGCCTTGGAGCCAGCTGACTATAGACTGAAACTTGAGTCCAAACACACAATCCTCTCCTTCCTTAAACTGTGGGCTTTGGGCACTTTGTCCCAGCAATGAGAAAGTCACCAAGATACCCATCCTAAACAGGTATTTGGCAGCAAACATTTTCATTTGGAAGAGAATGATGTACCCTTATGAGGGGTTCTGGAAAATAGTTCTCTTCCATTCAAAAGAGTAAAATGCTTTGTAGCTGTCTTTAGATTTTGGCGCAATTAAACTTCTGCTTATGTTGTTCCCTCCTAATTCTTGATTGGTGTGGTATGCAGTGATGCCCAGCAACTGTCCATAGTTGGCATCACAAGTAATGAATTTCTTAGAATCCTATTTCTTACCTATGATGAAAATATCACCTACCTATCTCATATGAACAAGATACTCAATTAGCCGTGAAGATCTTGGCAGCATTTGCTGAGATGAGGGAAACCAGCGTTGGAAGCTGTGGCTCACTGGCACTTTGCATTCTGCATTACAGGCGAGCATGGAATGCACACATATTCCATAAATACTGGCCGTGCTACCTAAAGAAGGCGTAGGAGCATCCTTCTCAGACTTCATGTCTTCTCTAATAAAGCCAGTAAGTCTGAACTTGGAAAAGGTTAAATTTATTATTTCTCTATCACCACTGGGGAATTTTTTTTATTCAAACCACCTGGTAAAAATTAATAACAGTGACATTGTTTATACCAAAAACTCATGGTAACTTAATGAGTTATACTAACTATCACAGCATAGTATTTGACGGAAGGCTTTTTTTTCCTGATCTTTTATTATAATGATCCTTCGATCGTGTCTTGAGTAATAACAGAGATAGTCCCAACAAGTAATAATAGCTCACAAGAAAGAGCAAAGTGTGAGATATTTACCATCTGGGACTCTGAATCCAGATTGTGTTTTTAATATATCGAAGAAAGGAGGAGGAGGAGGAACAAGAGAAGAGGGAGGAAGAGGTGGACCAAATCAAAGAAGGCAAGAAAAAAAAAGAATTTGAATTAATACACAAATTTGAAAAATCAACATAACACACCAATGAAGAGAGACTAACTAAAAGCTCCTGCTGTGGATTTTGGAGCACTAATGAATGCTTACTGAGGCCTTTTAATGTGTTGGGAATTAGACCATCACATCCTATGATCATTCTTACAGAAATTCTACTGTCGTGTTTAATCTTTAAATAGTAATTACTGAGTAGTTCCTCAGTGCTAGGTACTATGCCACGCCAATTGCTCTACATTGAGAAATACACCAGACATTTATTCTGGTTTCTCACCATTGTGTAAAGCTGGAGGCTGTGTGGCAGAAGGGATGGGTAAACCAGAATATGAAAGTCCCCATGGTGGGTAACTAACAACTCTCTAGAGAGTTATATCGTCCCATGGAGGTCATATACCATACTAAAGAAAATAACGAACCTTGGTTACCTTTGAAGTAACTGATGCTGCAGCCAGATTGTCTTCCCATCTTTGTTTGGTTGGTTGTTTTTCCTTTTTTCAATGCTGTGTCTCGAATTCAGGGGCTGACACACACTAAGCAAGTGCTCTAGCACTGAGCTGCACTGAATGAAAAACTCAGTGAATGTTCTTTGTACTTTTCAAGGTAATAAAGTGAGTTTTAAGTAAGGAAAGGTAAATATCACTTTATCTTCTGAAAAATCCTTTAAAAATGCCCATTTTCTTCTCCCACTTCAGAGAAAAGAACAAGGGGCCTAAGTTATTTGTTCTAGTCCCCACAGTCATGGGTGGGTGAATCAACCACTTTTATTTTTTTTTTTTTTTTTGGTGCTGGGGATCAAACTCGGGTCCTTGAATCAACCGCTTTTTGATTGCAAGCAAATGATAGAAACTTGATTTAAAAGTACTAGGAGTCTCTCCCCTTCCCCCGCTTCCATTGTGTCTGGCTTCGTTCTTCCATAGAACTCTCTCCTTGGAGTTGGAAACACAGCTGCTTGCTACTCCTGTGTCTGCAACTCCAAGGAGCTAACTGGTTTCAAGTGAAACCTTTTCAAGGAAATGACTGATGGTTCAAGTTAGATTCAGTACCTCGTCTTAGATGAATGAATGACACAGGGTGCTGGATTTTGGTAAGTGGACCACTTGAGTTAGGACCCAGGTAGTGGTGGCCCTGGGCTATGAGGTCTCTAAGAAAGTAGAAACCTCTTTTCAAAGCCCTGCTGTAGGTTGACAAAGAACGGAGAGCAGTTATAATTTGTAATCAACCTACAGTTGCTTCCAAAGAAAAACATCAGATTTGGGTCAACCCAGGGTTTTAAAACTTCATCAGCACATTAGGAAAGAAAGCTACCTGGGTTCGTATTCGGACTGTGTCACTAGCCATGTGACCTTGACGAATCACTTAATGTCTCCTACCTAAATTCTGCTCTGCAAAATCATAGTAATAATGGGGCTGGCTTCATAGGGATTTCTGAAGGTCAGTGGCTCCAGAATGGATTTCTGTTCTTTCCCCTGAAGCCGACACACACTCACAGCCTCCCTTCTAGCTTTGATTCTTCAGGTTTCCACTTCCAAAATCTTAGAGTTGTCTTTCCTTCCTGCCCTATTTTCAGCTGGTCTTCTAAATTTATTTGTTCTTTCAAAGTGTCTTTTACAGCTACCTCTACATTTGCTTCCAATTAGCACCGTGTTATAGAGGTCCAGTCAATGGTTTTATGTATTACTGTTCTAACCTCCTAATTGGTCTTTCTCCTTAGAAAGTCTAAACTTTTCCATCCAGTATTTTTGACATCGCTTCCACAGGACTCTTTCATTCTCTTTATTTTTTCTTTTTTTCTTTGTAGAAAGACCTGTGGATCCATCTTTTAATTTATTTTTTACCAAGAACATGTATTTGTACATTGTATACATAATAATCATATTCAACATGGTTATTTTGTACCTGTACATGATATATCTTGGGTTTCCTCCCTCTTCCCCACCCTCCCTTCTCTTCCCCCACCCTTCTTTATATGCTACAGGTTTATTTACATTTTTCCTTTTTTTCCCTTTCTCCTTTCTTTTCTTTTTCCCCTCCTTCTTTTCCCTCTTCTCCCTTTCTAGTTCTCCTCTCTTTGAATATTATCTTCCTTTTATATAATATATATTACACTTCTTTGTTCTTATTTACACTTACAGTTTCTCATATCAGAGAAACAATTCAATGTATATACATGAGTGTCTGATTTATTTCACTTAAGAGTATGCTCCAAAATAGCATCTAACTCATTAGTCCCAATAAGAAAAAGACAGTTATTTGTTTGCTGGTATCCTAGGTTAAATTTTGGTTTCTCAAATTTTTTAACTCTAGAAAGAGAGTGAATGACAGATTAATGAGAAAAAAATAAATATATATAATGCTCTTATAAATCAATGCTCCTAAAATATCCTATGCACAAACAAATTTGTTTGTAAAATAATGTATGTACCATGAAAAGATATTATTTTATAAAGATAAATTTTTATTATATACAATTAACAGACTATATCAAGAATATTATTATAAAAATAAATTACAAACATGCTAATGCAAATGTATACATACCATATTAATGGAGTTCATTATAAATTATTTTTTCAAAGGTCAAAATGTAAATTATTTTCCTTTTGCTTGTTTGCAAATAAGTTTTAATTAGTTAAATTTTGCTTTGTTTTAGTTAAATGAGATTTTAAATACTGGATTTGGATGTTAGGCATATGGGAAAGAAACCAAAAGACAGAGGGAAGGGAAGGAAGTGAGGTTTGGGAGGTGGGGGGATTGTGAAGTGTTGCATGCACACACCAAGTCCGTATGAGGAATGTGAGAGGAATGTGATCATCATGTACCACAAACATATATATATGAGAGAGAGAGAGAGAATGAGAGAGAGAGAGAGAGAGAGGTTGAAGGGTTTCAGGGATGAGGAGGGAGGGGGAGGGAAGGGAACAGAGGAGGTTGACAAAGAATTAAGAAATATACAGGTACCAACTCCCCACAATGAATGTAATCATTATGTACTGCAAACATGTACCAATAAAAAATAAATACAAAAAATACTGGATTTGGGGGAAGGAGGTATGGAATTCTTAAAACAGAGCTCTTGTAACCAATCATGAATATGATTGTTAAGCAGAAGCTAATTATACTTAGATCAGTATAGTGTATTGAATGGAATGAATGTTTGAATGAAGATTTGCCAGTAATTATCAGGTAAATCACCAAGTGGAAAAAGTCCATTACACTTCTCTTCTTCTTTTTTGTTGTACATTTTTTTTTAAAAAGAAGACATATAGTAAAACTCTAGTTCTTTTCTTAGTTGATGGAAAATAAAAACAATAGGAAACAGAGAACTTTGAGTTCAAATTTGAATTTTTAAAAGGCAGTAGAATGAATTCCTTGAGTAATTAAGAAAGAAGGAAGATAATTATCTTATGAGGCAGTGAGATTTCAAAATGTGGTTAGAGATAGATTACTGAAGTACTTAAAAATCCTTAGAATTTAGAAAATATAGCATGAGTATTTATTTATTCTCAAAATTATTTTAAAGTGGCTTCAGTGTGGCTTTGTAGGTTTTAAACACAAGTAATTGATACCCATTCTTGCACAATAATAACAACAAACTCCAAAACCTAAGAACCCAAAAACATCAAAAAAACTTTACCTGTTGTCCCAAGATGCTTTATTTCCTTAAATTGCATAACATCCTCTTAAATATGTAAAATGTGCACATATGTTTATGCCTTCCTGTGCTTATTAACATTTCTCTTACAGTTAATGTTACACAGTGTAGCGTAAATAACATGATACAAATCAGTGTTGACAATGACAACATCTTCACCATTTTTCTTTGGTTGTCTTGTCCTATAGTCTGTTGAATGCATTGTACTATGTAAGAATAAATAGCTTTGTGAGAATCATTCAAACGCCCATTCCATAAAGTGGTAGCACATAACAGAGCTGCTTTTCATCCAAGAATGCCTTGTTTTTCCATCTTACAAACCCGTGAAATGCAAACAGCTTATTTTTTATCCTAAAGATATGCACTTTTACATGGATTCAAACACACAACTATGGTATATCAATAATGTAAACAACAGATGAACCGAAGTTAAGAATTATCTGTGATTTGCAAATAAATTATTTTCATGAAGATCCTCGCGGCTCTTCATTTTCAAAATATGAAATTTACTCATTTCCTTTCCAAAATTGAGCCAGAGTCTAAAGGTTTGCAGTCATAGTATGCACACAGCTTTTGATTCTAAAGGGCATCGCTCTAGGAGAAGATAGTGATCTATGAAAAACACCATAAGGACCATGGTTTATTTTACATGATTACTTGGCAGCTTATCCACTGTACAATGAGATGTGAAGAGGCTGAATTAAGAGTTGAGAACTAATGGCATAGTATAAAGTACATTTTGTTTGTTATAGTGAGTTAATATTTGTGTAAAAGCGTACATATGCTCTTCTTTGAAGGTAAGGACTTTTGAAATGTTTGTAAAGTTTTATTTCTTTAAAAAACTCTGTTATATAATATTAACATTTCTTAAAACTGAGTGATGAGTTATGTTATACTTGGTGTCCTCTACCATTTTATGTTTCTATTTACTTAAATATTTTATTCTAAGAAATTCATAAAATCTTCAGCCTCAATGAAAGTCTCCTAGGTGCTGAAAAATAAAATCCAAGGTTCTCACGATAGCCAACAAAGTTGTCATTCCCTAGTTTTGGCTCACCACTTTCTCAGCCCTTGTTCCTCTGTCCTTGGCCTCACTATTCCCGAAAGATGCAAGGGGGTTAGTTTTACCTCTCTGTATGCTCCACAATTGTGATTGCTCCACCTGAAATCCTGTCCCAGTCTGTAAAACTCCTATTTCCACTGTGAAACTTCCAGCATCACCTCCTCTGTGAAGGCCTCTGCAACTCTTCCAGAAAGAAACTCTCTTCTCTGCATCATCTTTGCACCTTCAATGAACAGAATACAGCATCTGGCTTGTGCACATTTGTCTTCTGCAGGCAATGAACTAGATTAGAAATATCCACTCCTGTCACTATCTGGCACAAAAGTTTAAAAGTTTTGCTAGTTATTATTCTTAATATGATTTTTAAAGTAATGTATTGCCCCTTTAAAAATCCCAATACTTTAGAAGTATGTTAAAATGAAACTTTGCCTTCTTCCCTATTCCCAACTTCCTATAACCACTTCCATGGTTAGAATTCTCTAATTTATATCTAGAAACCATCTTTGCATATACTAGAATGTAAGTCCAAACATATAAATAACTTATGAATACATAAGTGTTCATGATCACTTTTAAACACAAATGGGACAGTATATACCCAATGTTTTACATCATGGTTTTTTAAAAAAGGAAACATAGCAATTTGTCTTACCTTCAGCTCATGTTGATACACTTAGATTTTCACTATTCTTAAAACTTGTATTATATCTCATACCATCCACATAATTCAGGGTGACTTGAGAAGGAAGTAGCATCGGATAGAAATGAGACTTTTCCATTGGATAGAAAAGAGAATAGAGAGGCTCATACGTTGGAGAGCACATAGGTTCATTAGCTGGGCAGAACAGCCTCAGAGGAAGCTTACTTCAGAGTCCAAAAATCATCAAGACTTTCTTTCCTTGGCTCTGCTTGACATTCTCTGGTACCAGCTCCATCTCTGGCTGGCTTTCCTCACGGGGAACAAACTGATATCTAAGGTCTAGTTTCACATTTAAAACCCACACACCATTAAGAAAAACAAAGTAGGAGAATGCACCAGTCTCTCCATCCTCACCAATGCCAGGTCTCACCACTGAAGCACAAAGCGTGTTCTTAATGCACACTGCTGAGGGAGCCTTTGAACTGTATTTGGTACCCTGTTGTACAAGCCAGAGATGATGTGAATAAATCAGGTTGATATGACAGTTTTGATAATAGAAGTGAAAAAGTTGGATCCAGAGAAAGCTCTAAGGAGCTCGAGAAGTTTTGCCTATTTGAGTTGAGGATAAGAAGAAGTGTATAAGATAAAAGCAATGCAGGGTGGTATAGTAAGAGAAACAAGAAGTCTCAGATAAAAAGTCTCCTTTCTTTGCTAGCTGATGCTCAACACGTGCCCACGAGAGATCTGATTCTTCATTTCATATCTGGTTTTTGTTAAAATGTTGATATATTTTGAAAAAGTAGCATGTTGTTTCATTGTAAGTCAAGGATGGTTCCCTACAGTGAATGAAAAACCAGACAATGGGGAAAGAAAAATGATAACCTAAGGATGAGTGGCCACATAGGGTGGACGAGACGGGTGAAGGATGAGCAGAAGCGGCTACCAGGGAAGGGAGCATTTCTAGTCTCAAACTGGTTCTCATAGTTTTGCCTGAAGCCAGAGCAGGAACATTTAGTCTATGAAGTACTCAAGACAGGACTTAATCCAGTTCTACCCAAAAACCAAAAGTGTCATTCAAGATAGATAGTAACCGGGTCTGTGAGCTAGAATGGTTTCCAGAGAACAAACAGGGTTCACTGAATGACGCAGAAATGAAAAAGACAGAAAAAGTAAAATACAAGGGAAAACTTCACCTTTTTTCTACACATGCACATAGGCAAATTTAAACTGTCATAGTCAGTTTAATTATATACTCTCACATCCCTACACATATAGACATGAATTTAGGACCCTAAATTATCATAATTAGTTAATAACATTAGTAATAACAAACTAAAATGTAATTGAGAAACTCCTCTCCAGGGAGGATAAAAGGCATTAAGGACCCACAATTAAACCAGAGTAGATCTCACTTTGCTAGCAGGTACTAGGTGTGGTCCTGGCCCCAGGCAGTGAAACAAATTCAAGTACCTACCTGTAAGCATAGTTCCAGTGCTTTCCTCTGCGATTCAGGCATGTCTGGAGAATTAATCAGATGGTATCTGTGAGGAATATCAACTCTGAAGAAATGCCAAAAACAACCTTCGCGTGGCATTATTATTATCCAGTGACTCATTCAACAGAAGTATAACTCGGGAACTTCCACCACCGCAATAATGAGACTCTGGGCTTGAGTTTGGTTGACTGAAGTTAACCTTTGATTACAGCTCTCATCCATTTGTCCAGACAGCACCTATCCAAGGCAAATCTTCCCAGCTCTGCTTCCTCCCTCTCAGCTGGCCCCAGGAGCAGAGCAGAGTGGGGCACAGACAGAGAAAATCTTTCATCCCCGAAGAAGAAGGAACTGTCTGAAGATGACTAATTGCGGTACCACAGCCAAGTGGCTGGAAGCACCAAGAAAATTACAGAGAAGCTTACAAGATACAAAGGTTACTCGGTGAATGTGCTTGGCAGACACAGCTTTGCAATCAAGCTTAGAAAAGTAGCTCTCCATTTCAACTAAGTAGTTGCTAATACTCCAACTACTGTTTCTCACCTGATGGGACCAGGAGACAGCTTCACACTTCTTACAACTCTTTTCCTGCATTCCCCATACAAAGTAGGGAGAGTCTTATAAAAATTAAACCTACGAAACTGAATATGCATTGCAGTGGTCCCACTTTTATCCGTGGTTTTGCTTTCCATGGTATCAGTTACTGTGATCATAATCTTTAAATATTAAATGGAAAATTCTAGAAATCAGCAATCCATAAGTTGTAAGTTGCACAACATTCTGAGAGGCATGATGGAGGATCATACTCTTCTGCTCTGTCCCGCCTAGGATGTTGAATCATCCACTTATCCAGCATTTTCATGCTGTACACACTACCTGCCTGTTCGTTGATTGACTGTGTGCTAGTTAAGGAGAGGCAGCAGGGGAGGAAGAGGGAGGACACAGCACTTTTATTATAGTGTCTTATTATAATTATCCTATTATTATTACTTGTTGTTACTTTCTTACTGTGCCTAATTTATAAATTAATCTTAGTCATGGGCATGTATGTATGTACAGGGAAAACACAATCTGCATAGAATAGAGGACTATCCATACTCTCAAGACTATCTCTGGCACCCAGGGTAGTCTTGCAAAGTGTCCCATATGAGTAAGGAGGGAACATTATGTAGTCAAAATGTAAGAATTCAGCACTCATTCATTCATTCACTCGTGCTCTTATTCACTCAGTGACAAATTACTGTGCACCTGTTTTATACCAGACTCTATTACATGTTAAGAATAGAGAATGGATAAAGTCCTACCGACATGATATTAATAATCTTATAGGGGAGACACATCGGTAAACTGGTAACTACAAAACAGAAGTGTCATTGCAATGACAGGGTTATGTCCAGGATGCTATGGGAAGACAAAAGAGGGGCTTTTAAGTCAGCTTGTGCCCGTGGGGTGTAGGCATGTTGTGTTAATATGCATTTGTATGTGAAAGTGTGGAGGAGGGCAATTCAAAACAGGCTTCCCAAACCTGGCAATTCTTTAGTTGTGCTGGGCAGAAGGGCTAATGAAATTCATAAGGCTGTTTGTGCACAGACACAACGGTGTAGAAACAGAGTCAAGACCCTACACATGCTTCTGAGTGACTGGAACATTCAGTGCATGTGGGATAGATCCGGAGACAAAGGTGAAGAATGCAAGAGACTCTGTCTGTAAAACAAGGAGCTTGGATTTCACACTGAGAGTGACAAAGAGCCCAGAAAACATTTTGCAATCATTTAAATATCTTTCTGATGATACAGAGACAGGTTTAAAGCTGTCATTCAAGCCAATAATCAATTAGAAGGCTACTATTTTAATCTGGGTGGGAAGAAAAAGATGCTTAAGGGTGCAGTAGTTGTTGTAGAACTGGAAGGAAAAGAAAAGGTGCAAGGAATATGTAGAAAATTATGCAAATAGACAATTTTAGAGGGCTGTTGATAAAGGGGGTCAGAGATGACAATCACATTTCTGCTTCAGACAACAGAGTTAAAGTCTGACTTCCTAAAGATGATAAAGAAGAAAATCTATGAGATGAACATAGTAAGGTGAACATAAAGTATTAGTGGATGTGTGAGTTAAAAGGGGGTTAAGGGGATTTCTGTGATATATGCATTTAGGAACCACATGTGCTAAAACCAAGAATTTGAGATAGTTACTGAGTTGAAATACATGGTATGAATACAGAGAAGGGGTGAGGAAGAAACCATAGCGGACATGGATATTTAGTAACCACAGTTATAAGCATATTACGGTTTATACAGTTACATGGAGAATATCCCCTAAAGGCCTCATTCACCATGGGCGGGGCCTTCAGAAGAGACTAAATCAAGAATGTGTTGTTAGAAGATGGGATCTGGTAAGAAAAGGTAAGTCATTTGAGCACCCCGGTTGCTCTGTGGCTTGCTATTTCAAAATGTGATGTATTTCTTCCACACTGCATTCACCACGGTGACACTATTCACCAAGAGGCCCTGACTAGAGTTAAGTCAACCTCGGTGCCAGGCCCTTGGATCTCCAGAAATGTAAACTAAATAAACGTCTTTTATTCATAAACTTAACCAACCTCAGGTATTTCATTACAGAAATGAAAAAATGGGTTAAGACAGAGTGGTACTCTCAACAGCTTAAGAGGGTTGTTTCGGTGGATGAAGTGGTTAAGAATGCCTAATTCTGCCAAGAAGTCAAATAAAATTTTGGAAGAACAGTGTCTCTTGGACATTGTAGAGGTGCTTGGTGACCATTACTAGAACAGTTTCATTGGGATGGCACAAAGAGATAGGTTATAGATGCTAGAATAAGTTCCTCATCTTGTCTCTATATAGTTTTCATATATACACGCATGATTGTGCATAATAAATATACTTCAAAAGAGGTAAAGTTGGTATTATTCTGTTGACCTAGGAATTGTGATAAATAAATGTAGGTCCCACCTCTAAAACTGTCCACCATGATGCTCACCTTCAAGTTCTCATGCCCTTGTTTTATTGCTTCCCATTAAGTGTGGCTGAAATTAGTGTCTTATTGCTAGAAATAGAGACTTCTGAGATTAAGTAACAAAAAGACTGAAGCTTTTATCCTGGAGTATATTCTCTCTCTCTCTCTCTCTCTCTCTCTCTCTCAACCAAACTTTCATGTTATAAAGAGACTGATGGACAGGCCCACCGGCTGCAGAACTGATGTCTGCAGCCATCAGCCAGCAAAAACCTGAGGCCCGCCAGCATCCACCAGACTGAACTTGGGTGTTAAAAAAGGGCTACCAGCAACCAAAAGGATGATCTTGGAAGCTGGTCCTCTCTCACTCAAACCTTGAGATGACTGCGGCTTCAAACAACACCTTGATTGCAGGTTTGTGAGAGACCCTGAACCAGAGGCACTCAGCTAAGCTACATCAAGATTCCTAACACAGAGAAACTGTGAGATAAAAAGTATTTATTGTTCTAATCCATCCAGCTTTGGCAAATTTGTTACACAGCATAAGTAGCTAATACATAGGATAAACCTTAGGTACTTATGTTCATTGGAATGATTTTTCCCTATCTTAAAATGTGCCTTCAGATATGATCTCTACCATGAGTGACTGTATTGTAATACAGAGAATATGGTTCACCTCACCATTATTTCAATACAAAGTAATATATTTTCCTACTTAACTAAAAACCAACAGTGATTATTCAGCTTTTAAATTTTTTTAACATTTCAGTCACATGTGTGCTCAATACATAATTGAAGGTTAGGAATGCAAGGGAAGTCATCATGGTTCGTTCATTCCCTGCCAGCTGGGGAAGCAGAACCCAGCCATTATCTCCCTCTCTTCCTTGAGATTAATTCATCACTCTGTCTCTCCCACCCTCTACCTTCCTCAGCTGGCATCTGATGCTCTGTGTTTACTAGACTCGGAAATGCCATGTCTTCTAATCCTCCAATCCTCATGTATAATCCTGTGCTCAACTCAACTGTTTCTTGATTGTATTGGATGTTATCACATCCTATTGACTGCCTGGAGTTGGCTGTTATCTCCAGAGAGTGTTCATCCTTTTGTAATTAACAGCTTATTTGATTCAATGGTAACCGAGGTCAGGCTGTGTGTATTTTACCATTCTGAGTTTGCAAGGGTATTTGCCCTCCCCTTTGATATCTTTATTTTAATTACTTCTGAGATTTGTGTCTGTATCCACAGGATGTGGAGTGTGAGTTATTTTAAATATTTCTCTCCTTGTTAGTATAGTTCGTGAATATTTCATTCACTCCTGAAAGATGCTATGCCACTTTTACCAAGCATTGAGTTCCTTTGCTTATTTTTATTATATTTTAGCTCAGCTCCACCTTCCTCCGATCTTAACAACGAATTTCCCATTTGCCTACTGTGATGCGGACATCGCAAATCACTAGGTAATCTCTCCCAGCCAAAAGTTAAAATAAATATCTGGTCGTTACAAGCAAATATATTTTATGTGTAGTCTACAAATTTGTACCTACATGTTCTGAAATGCAGAATGTAATATGAATAAGTCTGATTGGTTTTGGTAATATTCACCAAAACTATATAATTACCTACAGTCAGCAAACAGAAAGGCTTCATTTTGGGCACAAAAGATGATGGTTGCTTCAAAAGATTTAGAGAATATCAGTTCCATGTCATGTGCTTTTGGCATCAGGCATTTGGTTTATGATTATATCTTCTATTAAAAACTTACAAGATATCAATATCAATGCAGAATCTGTACCCTTGAAAGCCTTGCTGCCATCCGAAGAACAGAACAATCCTCCTTTCCACTCCATGGAGGGCAAAATTAAATACTAATTGATTCCAGTAGGCAGCGCCCTCTTTTACCTTTGACACATTCAGTGTTTGCTGTTGATTAGGGCCACCCCGGTCATTCAAACATGGACACGCAGGTCTGCACATGGGCAGATTTAATACTGTGATTAATTCATGTGACTATTCATCCTAGACTATTAAGCAGCACTTATAAATTGGGGCATAGGTATTTAAAGGTAGTGATGGGGAAACCGGACCGCTTAAAACTGCCTAGGAGGAAAAAAACGGATAAGCTTAAAATGTCAGAGAAGGGCACAGTCATGCTACCAAATAGTCTAGTTATGAAAATTTGGCTGTGTAGCCCATAAAAATGATACAGATGTGCTGACTCAGTTTACCCAATGTGTGTGAGAGGAGAACAGCACAATGGCATTTGCATGGAAATATTCTGATGTGGTAACTTTCTGGGCAGTTTTGGCATTCTACAGAGGGCCTCCTGACTGACTCCCCCTTCCAGGATATCGAGAATAGCAGGCACATATTTTATATTCAAATTATGCCTTCAGTAATACAAATGAACTATATTTCCTACTTCCATTAGTTCTCTCAGTGTTGCTAACATTTAAAGTAGTCAAATTAAATGCACAGCCAATTAAAGTGTCTTGATAATTAAATAGTGTAAAACTGGTGCACCAAAATAATGGAACAAATTAGGAAATCCAGATATAGACTAAAGTTTACAAGATAATTTAGCACATGATAAAGGAGACATCTTAAATCAGGGAGGATATGAAACAGTATTTTTCAAAATGGTTTTGGAAAAAACTGGGTGGAATGATGAGTCTCTGTGGAATATTTTCAAATGTTATATTAAATGGGGAAATTTTATATCACACATTAAGCTACTTGGAATTTCAGATTGTTTCAAAGGGAAAACATACAAGAACAGCCAGGTCAAGTCTTCAATTTATAGACTAGAAGTCACCCAGACAAAGCGGCTGGCCCAAAATAACGCAGCTCTGCAGATAGTTCTAGAGTAGCTTTAGAGCGGTGATGGTGAAACTTTTAGAGAAAAGCGCCCAAACAGCAACCCAAAACCCACTCATCTATTGCAAAGTGCCAACACTGCATTGAAACCTGAATACTGAGGTTTTAGTTTAGGAAGAAAAAAAAAACTCATACATGAATTTTTTTTGCCTTAAAATGAAAACAACACGCATTCCATAGGTTCGCCATAATGTGCTACAGTCTTATTGGTGGATTCACAGGTCCTAGGCCTGCGGTCTGTCTTTTGAACCACACTTTTTCAGTAACAATTTTACTCATGCACAAGGACATTTTGGTTAATGATGGGTCACACATATGGTGGTGGCCCCGTAGAATTATAAGGGAGCTGAAAAATTCTTATTGCTTAGTGACACTGTAGCTATCTTAATGTCATAGCTAGGCACTGTTCACCTGCTTGGTGACTTGGTGTGAACCAGTGTGTTACCCTGTCAGCAGTGTATAAATATATACATACAACCTTGCACAAGGCATCATACCTCACAAGGACAATAAACAACTATGTTACTGGTTTATGCGCCTACTGTACTATACTTTTATTGTTATTCTACTGTGCACTCCTTCTATTCATAAGAAAAAGGTTTGCTATAAAACAGTATCCTAGTTATACCAGCAGCTGCCTCATATTTTAATCTCATCAAGTGGCCACACCTGATGATTAGTCCATGCCATTTACCTTTGTGCAAGTACATTCTATAATGTTCACACAATGAAAAAGCCATCTAATGATACGTTTCTCAGAATGTATCCCCTTCACTGAGAAAGCCTGATTGTATGGAGCAGGAACTGCTAGGTCTTCTGGTTTGGCTACATAAAAAGCAAAGAGGAGAAAGTACCTATGTTAACGTTTCCAAAAGTGAATTACTTCAAGAAGCAGCCTAGCAAGACACTTTGCTGTAAACAAATAAGCAAAAGCAAAACAAAATAAGACTTTCACAGTTAAATAGATGTGGGAAAATTCTACATTCCTTTCCCAAAGTGTCAGTGCACATAAAAGCCCACAGGAGTCCTGTAATCGTGAAACCTGCTTAACTTCATTTAATGCAGCATTTTGCAAAGAACTTTGGTCCATGTAGCATCTCTTAATGCTGCAGGGCAGAGAACACTTTAGGCAATTGCTCTATGTTCAGGTTAAAAAAAAAATTGCCTGAAATAGTCAGACAAGGAGAAAGTGGGGGTTAAGATCTCATTCTTCTTAAGCTCTTTGGGTAATTGCCTCAATTCTCCCTCTGACTTGGTAGTCCCAGGCCTGTAATTAGAGAGGTTCTTGTGCCTCTCGCAGCAGCATGGGACCGAGTCACTGAGCTTGACACCTGCTGTCTGGGCCAGCCCAGATTCTGAACTGCGCCTGCAAAGGCCGGGGGTATTTTGGCAGCCCCTGCAGCCCCGGGCTGGGGAATCAGTCACACTGACACGGAGCTGAGTCAGAACTCTTCATCCTTCTTAGTGTGTTGGATGAGGCCATTTGAGATCTGTTTTTTTCCCTTCCATTTGGTGTCTGACATGAATTTTATCAAGAATCTCAAACCCCATGTTCAGAAACCTCTTTTTCTAGGACTACAACCACTAACCAGATTCTTTTCACATGGTTGAACTTCCTTCCAGGAACTGGTATCCGCATATGATCAAATAATATTATTAAAGGAGCCTATACCTAGCGTTTGCCTTGGGTCAGGCACGGTTCTAAGTGCTTTGCATGTAAACTACATGCTTCCAATACATATTTTGTGCTAGGTGTTGGGCTAAGAAATAGTAGCCAAAGTAGAAAGGGTTTCCATCCTCACAGAGTTTAAAAGGAAATTGGATTAAAAAATACTGCTCAAGTAATTATACAAATTCAAAATCATAGCACACATGAAGAAATCATTACAGATAATCACCACAGGGGAAGAGTAAGAGGCACTGTACCACGTACAGGACTGTGGGATCTGATGGTCAGAGGACAAGGATAAATACTTTCACGAAAAAGTAAAATACAGTACATGGAAAAGATCAGTGGTGGCAGGGGACATCTTACATTTTGGGCAAGGAAAAGGAGTTCACAGGGAGTAGAGCTCAGAGGAGGGAAAGATGATTCCGAATGATACCAGAGAGAAAGTTGGAGTCGAGTGGTAAAGGAACTTCAAGACCACATTTTTTTTTAAATTTTATTTTAATGGTACATTTTCGATGTACATATTGATAACATTCATCACTGGGGATTTGTACCTGTACATGATATACCTTGTTGCTACTTTTTTTCCCGTTCCCCTCCCCTCACCCCTTCCTCCCTCCCTATTTACAAAAGATTTGTTTCCACCCCCACCAGACGCAGGTTTAAAAAGTATCGCTTGCCCTCCTGTAGTATGAGAGATGAATTTGAAGGGGACAAGAAGAGATGAGAGAAGATTATCAGAAAACTGCTATACAGTGCACTGATGTGACACCAATACTAGCTTAACCTAAGAGGAGACTAAGAAATCACACCTATTCAAGAGACATGTAGGAGGCAAGCTCACCCCCTTGGCGATTGATAAATATGGGGAGTGAAAGGAGAAAGTTTTCCTGAACTGACTGCTGTTTCTGGCCCATGTACTTGGGCAATTGATCTTCTGTCTCAAGGTTACATTAATCAATCTATTACATACTAGCTGCTGAAAATAAGACCCAGAATTCAACACAAGACCGAGGGAGAAGAACAAAGCAGCAAAACCAACTGTATTTGACTTCAAGACGTATTAAAGCTACAATAATCAAAGCAGTGTGGTATTGGTGAAAGAATAGAAATAATAGACCCTTCAGCGGAACTGAGAGTCCAGAAACAGATCCATATAAATAGCCCTTCGATCTCTGACAAAGGAGAAAAGGGCAATAAAATAGAGAAAAGATAATCCTTTTAACAAATAATGCCGGAACATCTGACACCCACGTGTAAGCAAATGAATTTAGAGACAGACCTCACACTCTTCAAAAACGAACTCAAAACATATCACAGACCTAAATGTAAAATTCAGAGTTATAAAACTCCTAGAAGACAATAAAGGAGAAAAACCTAGATGGAGCTGGGTTTAGTGATGATATTTTAAACACAATACCAAGGCATGATCCATGCAAGTCATGCAACTGATAAATTGAATTTTCTTAAAATTGAAAACTTGCTTTGTAAAAGACAGTGTTAAGAAAAGTAGCAGATAAGCCTCAGCCTGGGGGGGGAAACATTTGTAGACATCTTATCAGATAAATTACTGTTATCCAAAATATGCAAAGATGCTTAAAATACAACAGTTAGAAAATTAACAGTTTGAAATTAAAAAAAAAATAGTTCAAAGAACTTACAGAAAATCTCACCAAAGAAGATCTACAGATGGAAAATAAACATACAAAAGATGCTCCATATCATGTTGGCAGGGAAATGTAAATTAAAATAATGATAAGATACTACTACACTCCTATTTAGAATAGTCAAAATCCAGAACCTTGACAACATCAAATATTGGCAAGAATGTGGAAACAATAGCAAGTCTCATTGTTGATGGGCATGCAAAATACCATAGCCATTTGGAAACTAGTTTGCCAGTTTCTCCAAAACTGAACATATTCTTAAAAATTGATCCAGCAATCATGGCCCTTGGTATTTAACTAAATGAGTTGAAAACTTACATCCAAACAAAAACTCACACACAGATGTTAATAGTTTTAGTCATATTTGGCAAAGCTTGGATGCAACCAAAATGTCCTTCAAGCAGGGGAACAGATAAACTGTAGTACATACACACAATAGAATATTGTTTGACACTAAAAATAAATGATCTATCAAGCCGCAAAGAGAGTGAAAGGTGTATTACTAAGAACTTAGAAACTTAAAGATGTATTATAAGTGAAAGCACCCATTTGAAAAGGCTTCATACTATACAATGGCCCCCATATGTGACATTCAAGAAGGGCAAAACTCTTGAGACTTCAAAAGATAATTAACTGCAAGTGGCTATGGGGGAGGAATGGGCTGAGCAGGCAGAGCACAGAAGCATTGTAGGGCAGAGAAACTATTCTATATTGTGTGGTTGGCTGGACCAGACATTGTTCAAAAGTTTATTCTGACAGTTTTTGCCAGCCTGTTTGCTGTTGTTATAGAGGGCTAGTGTCTTGGAGTTCTCCACTGCACCATTTTTGGTGAACCGTGATGGCCTTTCACTTGGAGTGAGGTAGGGAGCAAAGGGGTAATTTTGAGTGGAAGAGTGATTTGATCTGACATTTTAAAAGGTTCATTCAAACTTCTGTGTCAAGCTAGACAATATGAGGACAAGGGTAGACACAGGGAGGCCAGTTAAGAGGATATTGCATAATCTAGAAAAGAAATGTTAATGGCTTGCAACAGCATAATAGCTCTCATCTCTCAAAGAGAGAAGAGAGGTGATTGGATTCTATGTACCAATGTGTAGACATGGCCAAAAAGTTTGAATAGGAGGTGTGAAAGAAGAGAGACATCAAGGAGGGCTTCTTGTTGTATTTTACTTTCACCATATGCTAATTTTTTTTAAAACATAATATGTTGCCTTGCAAAGTGTATAAGGTTTGGAGTCAGAGACTTCTCAATACATTCTTTGCATCACTCACCAGTTATGTTCCCTGTTGGAATACCAGTGACCTCATCTGACACACGAGAATACCAAGCTTTCAAGGGTCTTGAATGTCAAACAAGACAATGATGAAATGCATTTAGCTTTGTGCTGCGTTACAATACCTAAAAAAATGAAAGCCAGTTAAATTCTTTTCACTTCATACTCTTCCAAACCTGATAACAGCAGGCCCATTTGGGAGGTTATTTGTGGTTAAATCAAGCCTCTATCCATTTTTTGGATTTCAAATTCTATAAGCTTTCCTAATTTGAAACTTTTATTGCCCTCTTCAGTAGAGAGGCAATTTGTTAGAGAGAGAAACAGAGACAGAGACAGAGAGACAGAGCAGACAGAGACAGAGAGACAGAGAGTCAGAGAGACAGACAGACAGACAGACTGAGACAGAAAATAAATTTACTTCCTCTAGGATGTTAAGTCAGGATCTGACTCCAAGAGTTAGTTTCCCATAGAGAACTGCATTGTGGAGCACTCCCTCCCTTACTCTCTAATCTAAAAGGCCTTGGGAAAACCTTTGCATTGTGATAGATGTCTTCCAACCACATGAAAAGGACAGTGTGGTCCCTGGGTTCTTGGGCACTATCATGATAAGTACAAAGACCTGCTTGATGAAAAGACATAGAAAACCAAAGGAAAACTACATACATTCCAGCAGTGCAGGTCAGAACTCTCAGAGCATACTCGAACAAATGTGCTACATGGAGAAGTAGACGCTGCAGCACTTCCAATGAAAAAGTGCTACTTCGACTGTGAAGCCCTCACAAGTGCCAAGCTGCACTTGACCAACACAATGATCCCAACACATTCCTCCAGCAGCTCCTGTCTGCCATTCACATGGGTAGCCCTCATCTCTTCTGCATGCTCCAGCTGTTTTGGATGTTAGCCATGTGTCTAGTTCTACCAACCAGGTACAAGTAAGAGGGAAAACCCAGTAGGAATCACTGTTTCCTGGGAGATGGACTGGACCAAAGTTTATTTTCCTAAACATTCCACCACTCTAGACAGCCTCAGGTCCAACCAAAGATCTATTCCTGCAGATCCTCCAAATAGATGAAGTAAAGTACCAACCTAACCCAGGCAGGGGGCGCATTTCATAGAGCCTTTCTTAGTTCTTTGCAGCTTTCTTGTGATACCTCTTCCACCAGCATGCACAGACAACAGCAAGAAATCCAACCACAGGGCCAGGCAGAAGTTTGTCTATTCTAAAGGACTCATCTCTCAGAGCTTTGGATTATATCCGCTGTGTGTAGAAGACACTTTGTGTGAGGAGGGCTCCATACAACCACTGACTTGTTTGGTAGGTAAGAGACATATGACTCTAGAGCTTGAAAAGGTTTGTAAAACCTTTGCCCACAGGAGTAGCATGAACTTACTTGGCAATTGATGGGATTAAAGAAAGACCTGAAAAAGCAAAGTGAGAAACATTTCCTGGCAGCTGGGGAAAATGAGAAGTGTTTAACATGTGTGGTGGCATCTATGAAATGGATTTTTAAATCAACAGTAGTTCTCATTCAGTTCAAGAGTCAAACAGTGAACAGACTAATACTACCGACTGACGTTATGGCCCATTCCTCTGCTTAGGTTGTCTGAAATTTTCAGCTGCCAGCAAAGGATTAATATTGATTTTTAGGCTGTCTTCATTAAATATCTGCTATAGAGCATCACTCTCTTATTCTCCTTGCCAACTCTTCCCCCAATTGTCACTAGTATTAAAATGAAACCTCCTATTATTAAATCAATCATGCCTGGTAAAGCTTTTCAAAAAGAAGGGAAACATCTATCATCTTTACTGTCAACATGAAGCCTGATTTTTTCCCTTTTAGTGGTCAATCTGGAATTACTGGTACAATTAATTAAACTTTCTTTACAGAAATAATGTAAGAAGCTGAAAATGAAGCGTCTGAGGAAGCACGGTGAGAGTGGGGTGGGGAGGCACTAACATTTCAATAGTGCTATGAACATGTGTGTGCTTTGAGATTTTGCTGATGATGATGTTGGACTACTCAACAGGCCCCCCTTTTCCATCTTGGCATCATGAACAGCATGTGTAAGCCTGAGTATGACGCTGTTGGTAAACTATTTTCTGCTTACTTTTTGTTTTTGCTGTATTACTTTCAATTCCCCCAAACACATCAGCCTTGAGATTTCTCATCTCCACATCTTTCTACCTGTTATTCTTCTACTGGGACACTCCCATGCCCTGATCATCCTCCAAAACAGTCCCTGGATTCCTTTACCAAGCATCCAGGGACCACTTGGGTAAGCTGGTGGCCCCTGAAAGTGCCCTCACTATCCTTTGTTCAACCTGTAGCATAGTTTTCGCCATATTGAATCACTCCCCTAAAAGGCTGTGAACACCTTGAGAACAGGAGACATCTTTCTTTTCAGCTTTGAAACCCCAGCAAGGGATTATTGAAAAACTGGACAAAGTAAGTGTGTGATAAATATTTGTTGAATAAACGAAGAATGAGTGCATTTTAAAGCACACAATTCCCATTTGGTTTTCATGTACAGAAATTGTTTACGAATCTATTTCAAAGGCAGTAACGTGCAGTGGTTGGGAACTTAGTCTGTCGAGCCAGACTTCCTGTTTCATAACCAAGATCTATTACTTACTGGCTGTATGATGTTGGGCAAGAACTAAACAATAACTAAAATATTATTCAACCATACCTCACCTTCTTCATGTATAAACAGAGGTTGATAATATCATCCAGGAAAGTGTGTGTATGGCTTAAACAAAGTCCATGCACAGCATTTAGCGTAGTGCCTATACATGGCGAACACTGCAGTTGTTTATACCAGAGAGCCTTGAATTAAATTTTCTATATGTTTTACCATATGTATTCTATATCTCTAGCCATATAAAAACCTTATATTGGATAATGTGCCAGTATTTCTAAAGGAGGTCATGTACCCCATGCTTGCATATAATTAAGTCCTTAAAGACACAAATATATTTATTTAGAAAGTTCCTTTTAACAAATACATTTTGATGACTTATTCTGTACCTACCATTCATGACCCTGTACATTCAGAGGTGAATAATACACGGTTCCAGCTCTGAAGAAAGACATAATGCCAAGGAGATTGTTACACAATGTATTAATTGGTTTAGAAAATTAGGAAGTTGGAATGTAGGTTACCTAGCACCTTTTTTTTTATATATATGAGCACAGGATGTTTATAATTCAGGATTTAAGTCATGTGAGCTTTATACTGAAAGATAAGCAAACAAATATAGGAATACTTAAGACATGCTAAGGATGGTTGATATGAACCATGCTATAGTTCTGCTCTTAAATTTTCCCCAAAAGTCCACATGGTAAAGTCATAGCCCCCAGCATGATGCTCTTCGGAGGTGATGGAAAGTTTAAGAAGGGGGCTTTTTCAGTCTTGAGGGCAGGTCCTTCAGGGGAATAGAGACCCCACTCTGTCCTTGGCATCCTGGCCGTGTGGAAGAGGGCTTTGCCCTACTGTGCTCTCCCACCGTGGCCATGGTGCCTTGCCCAAAGCAATGGGAACAGTCGACCATGGACTGAAACCTCCAACACCATGAGCCAAAATACAGCTTTCTCCTTAAAAGTTAATTATCTCCCATATTTGTCATAGTGACAGAAAACTAACGCAGATTGTAACCAAGAAAATGGACATCCCTCATAGTTTAACCATCATGCTATGTATCAGAATGATGACGAAAGAATGGTATGAAAAAAAAATTCCCTTTTACAATCTGCATACTGAAGATATGCCAGGCCTCTCTTAAAACAGATTTCAAGCGTTTATGGATGTTCCACACATGCTACTGCATGTAGTAGATTAATGATTCGATTCAATATGAACAGAGTGAGTTCAGTCTGCGTTTTTAAATTTTCATTTCGAATAACAACTAAAATACAGTATGACTTTCTTTTTACTTTGTGTATCTTGGGCTCAGTCCTCTATCTAGCAGAGCCCTAATCATTACTTAATGATGTGTAGGTTCAAAGGCAGTCTGCTTGCTCTTTCCCTCAACTAAAGTAAGGAGAGAGTAAAGAGGAAACAAAGAATCCAAGAAAATAATAGCACTCTTCTATCCCATAGACACTCATGCTACAGATGTAGAGTGTACGCACAAAGGAGCTAAGAGAAATTTGCCTCAGAACTTATTTTCCAATTCATCTTCATGATCAAATTATAGATGTCCTCTTCTGGGATAAAATCAGGTGTACATATTAAAAACAATCATATAGATGTTTTCATATCTTTAGTCACTAATCATATATAGAAAGATTATTACACGTTCATGTGGGATTCATATTTAAATTATAACAGTAAGTTTTAGCTAATAGTGTGGATGACGTTCAAAATTGGCTTCCAGATGTAAATTCAAAGGAGCAAGGCAGATTTCGGTGTAGTGCAATAAACTGAAGTCTGAATGGTGACTCCCGCTGTGGGCTCCACTAGACGCAGCCTCTACCTGGCAGTCCCATCCCCCATCTGGGTTTTACATACTCCCCAGATCATAGAGTTCCCTGGGAATCTCTTCGGTTGGCAATCTCATTCACTGTTTTTTCTCTACCCTTGTACATATCGTAATCTATTGGCCTTTAGACCTCTCTGAAAATTGTTTATTAAAAGAAAAAAGCTGCCAGGAATGGTTGCACATGCCTGTCATCCTAGCTACTCAGAAGACTGAGGCAGGAAGATCTCAAATTCAAGTCCAGCCTGGACAAGTTAGCAAGGCCCTGTCCCAAAATTTTAAAATGAAACAAAAAAATACAAAAAGGCTGGGATATGGCTGAGTTGTAGAGCACTCACCTAGCATGCACGAAGCCCTGGGTTCATTCCCCAGGAATGTGTCGAGAGAGGGGAGAGAGAGAGAAAGAGAGGCACTTAGAGACAGGGAAAATGGGAGATCGCCCAAAGTCTAATCCAGTAAGTCACCACCAGGCATGTCCTGCCTGCCTGTTGCCCCAGAGGGAAATTTCTCATTTATCTGCATATCACAATTACTGTTCTTATGCCTTTACCCAAAAATATGGTGGGGGGACAGAGATGAAAACAGAAGAACAGAAAAGGAAAAAACAACCCCCTCAAACACCATAATCCCTAAACTCAAGGTGTTTGCAAACTACTAGAGTAGATAAATCTTATAAAAGTAATTATAAGACAATAAGGCAGCGATGGCGAAACTTTTAGAGCTTTCAATGATAACAAACAGCCAAATGTGCCACGTGTTCACCAGAGCTGCTATATGGGATATGCCTGTGTCAAAATTATAAGCACAATGAAAATTAATTGATTTAATTTTCAAAACCAACATTCATTGAAACCATTCTTTTCCCCATTTAACGCATAAGGACACTGATGCTCAGAAATGTTAGGTGGCTTGCTCAGGACCATACAGTGGCAATACTAAGATTGCAATTCAGAGTTCAGTCCCAGGATCTGTACTTGCAACCTTCACTATATTCGTCTCAGGCGTACAGGGGACATTTCTTGCCCGAACGGTCAAGGAATGCATCATGAAAAGGCAGATTATGAATTGGCTGCATCTTAAGATACAGGCTACAGCTACACAAGATCTAAGCAGGGGGGAGGGTAGGAGAAAAGTAAATCCAGGATGCCACTCTAGGAAGAGTGAGTTGCCTGTGCAGTTGGTGTAAGGTAGGTGTGGGAAGACAGCAGGGATATGGTATCAAAAAGGCATATTTCAGATTTTAATAAGATTTGAAAAACTAATGAACCTGACATTTTTTCTCCCGCAATGGGAAGCTATCACGTTTATCTTCTTCCTCACAGCTATCCTTCTAAGTAAGAACTCATGTGCAAAGATGAAGACAAAGCAAGTCAATTAAATGGTGTAGGTTGAGTGAAAAGTCTACCACTAGCTTGCCTAATTCACACACAACTCTAGTTCTTAAAATGACTTGCTAAGCAGCTAGGGCCACGTCTGTAGTTTTCTTTACCATCCTTCCATTCGCTATAGTTACCAATTATCCAAAGTGAGTGGGAAAGTTTCACTCCATATTTAGCAAATGGGACAGTAAATAAATAATTGAATTGAAGCTAGATATAGAAGCAATTAGAAAGAAAGCTAGACCTAACTTGAAATGTTTATAAAAATTTTAAACGATCACCTTAACATCCACTTAATTGCACTCATTCTTTTTGAAATATCTTGCATATTCTGAGAAAAATTGGAAAGTCCTATTTTAACTGCCACTGAAACACGGGAACTTTCTGCAGAGGTTATTAGCTTATGGTATCAGCCTATTTCCTACATTAAGCTTCGGTGCAGAACGTATAACTACATAAACAGTCATAAGGTCATGCTCACAGCTGCTCATCACTTTAAAGCTGTGGGACTTTTCCCTGTCTCTCCATTGTTTCCTCTTGTATGTGCTTGGATGGAACCAAGAATGTACTCTGCTTATATTGAATTATATATCATTAAGTAGACTTTAATTTTTCCCACATCGTGGTTCCAACAGAACCAAACACAAAAGTCTTTTAAAGTTACTTTCCTCTTTTGTATTGCAGATAATGACATTATCAGGGTAGTTCAGCGGGAAGGGGAAACTTTCCCAGCTCCCATCATCGCTCCCGAGGCAGGAACGGGAAGAAAGAGGCAAGTGATGATCACACCAATTCACAGAAGTAATACAGCAAATGGTAACTGACACAAAGGCGTTTGAGGTGCCCCGACCCCCAAGTAGTTCCCTAGCTGGGCGCTGAAACTCCCACAGTTAGATGTCCTCCAGAAGGGTCTTAGGAATCCTTTGCATCGTTAATGTTCATGGCATATACTAAGAAGATACAGTAATTACAATGTCAGCAGAGGATATGTTATCTAAAAAGTACACTGCCAGGCGTCACCATTAAACAAGAATGAGACTCAGAAAGGAGCAATTCTGATGACCAAGAAGGTAGCACGAAGACCTTATGTCTCCATATGTGTGTGTCTGTGTACTCACGTGTGCTTGTGTTTGGTGGGGTGGACAGAACGCAACGTGATTAGTGTTTCCAGTCAAGAAAGGTGCGCCAAGAAGCAGGGCAAGCAAGATGGTATTAGATTTAAGGGAGGAGAGGCAAATAGAAGACGGAGAGAGGAAGAGGCGGCAGAGAGCCCTCAAGGAGGCCGTGACTCAGGTGTGACACCTGCAGAATGAGAGAGGGAAGGAAGCAGGTGGAATGGAGTGCAGTGCAGTTAGTCCCAAGAAGAGTTCAGAGCACTGAGAAACCCCTGGGCGGGGTTGCCGTGAGTTCTGCATCTCCTGCGTGGGCCTGCCTGGGCACCCGCTCTGCGCCTCCACCTCCGCCTTGGCTGTGAGCAGTCTGAACTCAGCAGGAAGTTGGTCCAGGGAGGTGCTCCGTCTAGAGAGGTGGCCCAGGGGCCGCTGGTCAGTCGTGCTCTCTGCTCTGAGTGATAACTCTTCACGGCCAGCAAAAGTAACGATTTTTAAAAAGCCAGCATTTTACATACTTTGCTCCTCTGAAGTATAATGTTAAGATTACTAGAAAAAAACCTTGTGTCATTTCCTAGTCACTTCAGTTGTACAAAAATTTTGCTTACTTTCTGTGTGACTATATGTAAATCTATTAATAGTATATAAATAATTTAAAGATGTAATCCCATGGCAATCTTCCCCCTTCTAGCTGCTTGCTTTCAGGAGCTTGCTTTCAATTATGTGCAACTGCTCTTAACATATTCTTATTTCGACACATCCATGGACGGGGACTGTCCCAACACTGGAGGGACCCTTCTGGCAGCACAGCTCAGTGGGTCCTCGGGGCAGAGGAAGCCCTTGAGTATTACACTGTTATTTCCAAATTGCCACGTGTGGGGGACCGTGAAGACTATGCTCCATCGCCATCGCCACCAAGCCCAGCATATGAGTCGACAGTTTTGTTGTGGCTGTGTCTCCATGTTTAAGAAAATTCTCAGGTCATGCAAATAAATCCCTCCTGAGGAGTGCTGTTCTGAGGTAGTGGTTTTTGAATTTGAGCAAGTATAAAAATGGAAGTGGGGGCTGGGGATTTAGCTCAGTGGTTAGAGTGCTTGCCTAGCAAGCACAGGGCCATGAGTTCAATCTCCAGCACCACCTGCCCCCCCCCAAAAAAAAAAACCAGAAGGGGAAGGCATGTTAAAAACAGATCTGTTTCGCCAAGTAAAGTAGAACTATTATAGGCAGTCAGACAGGGCTGGGCCCTCAATGGAGTCAATATAAAAGAGGAGAATACACTACAACATGGCTAGAGGCGCATCCATCGAAGGTCAGGCCTCAAGATAAGGATGGAAAGACCAGAGCTATACACCTGGGTGAGGGATAAACAATGAACTGAAGATCACACTCATCTGATCTGATAAAGTCTAGGTCACCCAGATGGGCGACCAAGACCTCCAGAGCCACCGCATCCTGGAATATCTTTATTCTTTCCATGTTCATTTGCTATGTGACCTTCTTCTCCATTGGATCAATGTTACCTAAGCGACTACACTTGTAATATTATTGGTTAATCATCTTTTTGACAGACATTGTACCTGCCTTGTGATTTTGCTCTATAAAACTTCCCCTGAAAACTGAGCTCCTTGGCAACCCACTCAGGTTCCCACCTGGCTATCAGGCGCTCTCTTCCTCTCTCTCAATAAATCTGCTACTCTTAAAAAAAATAAAAACAGATCTGTTTCAAGCCAGGTATGATGGTACATGTCTGTAATACCAGCACCCTAGGCGGCCAAGACAGGAGGATTGCAAGTTGGAGGCCAGCCTGGACAACTCAGTGACTTAGATCTTGGCTCAAAATATAACAAAGGGGTTAATGATGTAGCTCAGTACAAAGGCCCTCAGTTCAATTCCCCAGTACTGCAAAAACAAAACAAAACAAACAACAAAAGATGTTTCAGTAAGTCTGGGTAGCACTCTGGTAAGCATCGTAAATGATTTTGTGTATTTAGTTGAGCCACAGATACATATTTTCAAAAACATTAAATCGTGCCCTTGATTGACTAGCCTCAAACTACCAGGAGCCATTAGTTATCTAGACCTAATGAAGCAGTGTCACAAAATGGTGGACAGGCCAGGAGTGGAGCAAGGGTACCACCAGCTGGGGAAGGAGCAAGATAATGAGGCAGAGGGGACAGGGAAAGCTGAAGGGCAAGAAAATCCGTAACCTCTGCATGTCTATGTCTGTTGGTCTGTCTAGGTGTCCTATCAATTTTATCAGGAAATCTATTTTAGTTTGATGAACAGGAAGGCATGCTTCCCAAAAAGAGTTATCTTTGTTCTACAACTTAATGTCTTATCTCACTCTGGACTATACTCATGAAATATATACACATATATTGCATCTTTTATATATTGTGAGGTATCAATAACATTCTGAGAAGTGTGTCATTAGGTGATTTTGTTAACTGTGTGAACACGGTGAAAGAGGGCGTCCTGCTACACACCCAGACTATAGTGCATATTTATGATGAACAAAGCAATAGGAAATTCGCGGAAGCACAAGAGAAAATACGCAACCAGGAGTCATAGTAAACAGGAGATGTCTGAGGCTGCTGCTGGTGTCACAAGGCATATTACATAGAAGTATTTTTACAAGTAAAAGGGGTACACTTGAAAATAACAATAAAAATATAGTTCGCTAAATACATAAACTGGCAAAATGGCTATTTATCGTCCTTTTCAAATATTGTGCTCTGTACGTAATTGCATATGCTAAGGTTTTATACAATGGGCAGCACAGTAGGATCATTTGTACCTGCACTAGCACGTTATGTGAAGATAGTGATGTGCTATGGCACGAAGACAGCTGTGACATCACTTGGTGATAGGAATTTTTCAGTTTCCTTCTAATCTTAGAGAACCGTCATCGCACACACAATCTGCTCTTGACCAAAACGTTGTTATGCAGAGCTGACAGTCTGGATACACTCATGCACACAATCTTGCTTTCTTAGATCTCCTTACTTTGCTTTAGATATAAGGAAATGCTACAGGTCTCACATATAGTACACTAGCTATGCGACTACTTATATTTCGATGGAGAAGTTAAGAGCCGCAATTATTGAGAAACATTACCTGCTTGATTACATTATCCAAGTGCAGACTTACCCTCATTTTACAGTTTTGAAACCATAAATCAAACATGATTGCCTGATGGAAGGTGAGGCTAGCTAATCGATGATAAGCCATTTTACCAGGGCAGGGACGTAGAGATTCATTTTTACTTTTTAATTTATATGTTATTCCTAAGCACCTTTTCTCAATGCTGATATGGAAGCTAGTGTCATCTGTATGCTGCTTAACAAAAATATTCATGCATTTCTGTACCTCTCGGCTTGCATCCCTGTTGTCATACACAGCTGATATTACTGTGACATTTTGACACTGCACTGTGACACCATGACCTGGTGCCTCCAGCAGCCTAGAAGGACAAGTCGACAAAGGCACATGGCACATTAGGAAGCAGGGACGCAGTTCATTACTGCCACAGAGAGGGATTCTGTTGGGGAAACAACACTTCTCACCTGAGGCACAGGGCACTCCCCATTCCGTCTCTTGTTCTAACTGATTCATTATGAGATCTGCAATGGAAAATTGTATCTCATTGGTGACTCAGCTTTTCCGTCTGTAAAATGGAAATAACCCAACATATATCATTTTTCCATCCAAGGGCCGTGATTGCATTTGCAACTCACTCTTGGCAAATAGAAAATTTGGAAACAGGCTCTGAGAAACTAAATTAAATGATGATCACGCTTGATGGATTTTCACTCTGAGAATTGGTTACTGCCCTGACTTGCTCTCTTCTGTGTCCTATCTCAGAAGTATTCATGGTGGTTGAGCCTTGAAATCTTTGGTCTCTGCTTACCATAAAAATTGGCCCTTTAGCTCTTAATGATAACAAGTCGTATCTCACTCTATGTGGTCTTATTAAGCATGTTACTCAGCTCAAAATCTCGTTTTCTGATGATCAGAAACTTTGTCATAAAATAATTATTTGTTGGCTCTGACAAGTGGGTTTATCATAAAAATTACATCACAGATTCCAGTGGAAGAGTTGTCTTCCCACGTCATGGCTGTTCTCAGGCATTTGTTAGTCTGGCTATAATGTATGTGTACACATCCCAGCTGTATTTTGTACACTTGGCTATTCCACATAGAAAATGCAATCTTGGGCTTTCTTCAATTGAAGTCTGTGTCTCCTCAAGCCATTTTGATCAGGAGCATTCTGGAGCCCACAGTCTCTTAAGAAGCAAATGCTCCCAGCGAGCAGAAGCCTGTTTATTAATAAAATGCCCATCTATTCCGTACGAGAGGCAGAGACCATTTGTGAACCTCTCATTCCTCGGCATGTCAGAGTCGAGGCGATGAGCCCTGGGGCGACCGCGGCCAGAATTCTGTAATCAAGCCACAGGGGGCGGGGAACGTGCCCCCTGCCACCTCAGCCAGGGAGACTTGCTGTGGACTGGATTTTGATAGCCTTGTTTGTTTGCTCAGCTCTCTGAAGAGCATACTAATAAGTGTTGTCACAGGACAAGGGGACGATGGGATTAAATACCAGGGAAAGTCATTAAAACGAAAGAATGGGATAAGCCTCACAACTATTTCCAAAGCTTAGCTATTTCCTTCCCAAAGCCAAGTTTCCTTTATGTTGTAAAAGATGAGTAAAATGAAGGCAAAACCCTGCTTATTTCCTCTGTGCCCGCGTTAGCCAAGTCCTGCTCACAGGGACTTTGATGTGACGGGTTGCAAGGTGCCCCATAACTCCTTTCTCTTTAGCATACAAACCTCATCTAGTTATTTTTAAAAAGGGCTCTGTGTATGTTTCTCCACGTCCAAAACTCATTACTTCTAGCTACAACACAAAGAAGAACTGCGGGAAAAACCTGGCAGAATCTAGTGATTGGTAACTTACCTGGGGGAACCTTGACTCTTGACTTTTTATTGCCAAAGTGGCTAGGATTTGTCACAAATATCTTAGTCATAGAAAACAAAATTGTGAAAAATTCAAGAGGACAAATTCAGTACCACTGATCAAGACTATATAATTTAGAATAGAACTGTGTTCATTGACTTCGTGTATGTTTTTAGTTTTGGATTTAATTCCTTTTTAATTATAAAATAATTTAAAATAGAATACCGAAATGATGGAAAATCATTAATTCATCAACCAGAATGAATAGACAGATACAATTTGCTAGCTGCACTGCTTGTGAGTGGTTTATTTTCTTTTTAAATATATATTATGACTACAGCTGAAGTTCCCAACCTGCCTACTCTTCTCCACTTCCCGGAAGGAGACCACTTCCTGGCTTCCTGAGTTTCACCCCTATTCAAGACATTGCTTATACATTTGAGAAACAAAAGTCTAGAAACTGTCTGTCTCTGGATATAGCAGAAGGGATGAATGGATAAATATGGCTTATTTATAAAATGGAATGCAGTTCAGTAGTTAATGGGTAGATCTGAAAAATCGTATTACCTAAATGGAAAATTGGACAAGGAGGTAAACCAATCAAGGCAGTTTTCAAAACATGTATACAAATAATATAAGTTACACACAAATAATTTAAAGAGCTAAATGAAAGATGATTGGAAGCGGGGAGACAGACTCGGTGGGGATGGAAAGGAGATCTGGGGATGAGGGGTGATTGGATGGAGGGAAGGAAGGAAAGGGGAAGTAAAAAGGGTCAAGATGTGACACACATATTCACTAACGCCTCCCGATAACTGTATTTATCATGCATTGCAAAGATAAACTAATAAGAACTTTAACACCTATATAGGTAGCAGTAAAACAACAAGCATGGATGTGTTTATTTTTCAATATGTTTCTTATTCCCTTTTTTGAGATGTGTGTGTGTGTGTGTGTATTCCACATAGCTTTTATGTACTGTGATAGGTACTATGGGGGATGAAATACGTGAGGTTTAGGGTCCCTACCCTCTAATATGGGCAGTAAGTTTAATTAGAGAATGGAAAGCAACAAAAACAATGAAAATTAGTTAATACATCAATAGGGTAGCAGCTCACAGTGATTTAAACAAGTCAGTAAACGTTGTGGTATTCAATAACGGCTGCTGAATACTGTTCATGTCATTTACTAGAGGAGAAAATTGCGGTCGACTAAGCGAAGTAATACATGATGTAAGCAAAGGGGCAGAGCTGCGATTTGAACCTGCCGCTCTCCTGACTGAGTCACCTTATGCTAACTGACCTCCCTACGTTACTATAAAAGAGGAGGGTGACTGTAAAAAATAAAAACATCTTTGAGGACTAAATATCACTCTGCAGGAAGAGAAAACGGATTAGTGGCTGCCAGGAATTGAAGTGGGGCTTACTACAAAGGGGTGCAAAGGCTTTGAGGGTAGTAAAATGTTCTCTACCTTGATTGCAGTAACGTTCACTCGCCAAAGCTCATAGAACTAGGCACTAAAAGGGTGGATTTCACCGTAAATTATATCTCAATCAACCTAAGTCAAAAAATAAAATAGAATTTAAAAAAAAACAACAAATAAAAATTTCCAAAGGCTCTTGGATAAGTGTTCTGGATGAACAGGCTTTTCACCGCCATTGACAATTTGTTCCCAGTAGCAAGTTTGGGAAGAAATTCAGAGAGAGCGCTGGGTCGGTGCTCACAAAGAGAAATAAAGTAGACCGTGCGTGCCGCAGCACGCTTGATGGACCAAAAGGCCGGGCCTGCGGTAAGCAAGGCCTCGCCTTTCGCGGCAGGTCGGGCAGAGGCCGTGCGGGCAGCCCGGCTGTGAGCGCCGCCTCCCTCACTGCGGAGCGGCCCGATGAGCTCCGGATCCTGCGCGGAGAGCGCGGCGCGGCTCCGGGACTCGGGCGCATCTAAGTCGCCCCCCCGGGGACCCTGTCGCACCCGCCGCGCACGCCGCGCCCCGGTAGATTGCTACTGAGGCGGAAGGACGCGCGCTCATCTGCAGCCCGAGCCTCTCAGAGCACGGCCCTCAAGTCCCGGCAGTTTAGAGTCTCTGATGATTACTGGGAGCGAGGCAGAAAGACAATGCGCGGAGCAATTTAATCAAGGCAGTCGGAGCTATCAGCCGCAAATAAAGCCGGCCGCTGTGCAGCCCGGGACTTCAGGGCTTCCTCGCTGAAAGCTGCGTTTCTTTGTAATACTGGGTTCCGGACTCGCAGCTATTCTTTGAGCCGGTTGTAGAACCCAGCAGGATAAGACATTAACAAGCTTAAAAGGTATTACCTGCCTTGCCTTACCAGGAGGTTTGCACAGACTGTGAGGGCTTCGCGTATCTCTTCTACTTTCCTGAGGGAATTAGTTAAAATTGCCAAGGCGGAAAGTATTTGATTTAGATTAATCTCATTTGCCAAGCAGGAGAGCTTCATTACTCTGATTGGCCGGCCTAACCACGCTGCCCTTGCTCCGGAAAGGGGCAAGAAGCCTCCGTATTTTCAAAGCTCTCGAAGGATAAGGAAAATAAGTCGTTGTCAGCTTGCCCCGAACCCCGTCAAAAAAGCGGAATAAACCGGAGAACCGAGCTAGTGCCAGGGGTGGGGAACCCCCGGCCTCCCCAGTCCTCAGCAGGACCACCTGCCGAAGATGAGAAAATAAATGTGCAAATACCGCCTCGCTCTTGGTGTGCATTTATTCTTCCACGAGTCCCTTCAAGTCCTGACGGGCCAATGTTTTAGATCCATTCAGAAACCAGCTGGGAAAAAACCATCCATTACAGATTTTAAAAGGGTTTATTGGTTGCAAAGAGGAAAACAACTGCAACCACAAAGACTTCCTTTAATTGATCCTAGATGAAAGATTGCAGGCTTTAGGAGCCATCTCTATACTAAAAGCAGGAGGGATGCCCCTTTCAGGGAAAGCAAATTATTGCATATAAAGGACTCCACTGAATAGTGCTTCTCAAAAGTGAGGGCCCAATGGACTCGTCCGCAGGCTTGTTAAAATGCAGTTTCTGACCGCATTTCTGAGATGCTACCAAGCCATAAAGCTGGTCCAGGGACCCACTGTGAGTACTAAGTCCGGAGAGATAGAAATCAAAAGCCATCTGCAAACAGAAGGACCTGAACCCCGTGAATTATTCAAATTATGCACTGTAGGATTGACATTGACTGTTTATATTCATATTTGTGTGGTACCTGGTATCAAATTGCTTTCCTTTTGCTTATCTAATCATGGACGAGCAGCTGAAGGCAACCTAAAATTTTGCCTTCTCAAATACTCTCAGACTTCACTGTGTTAGTCCAGGTCGGCTCAAGAGTTCAAGTTCGCGATGACCTGGCCTTTCAAAAGGCACACGCATAAATATGGTATCATTCCTTTGCCCCTGAAATCAGAATCAGCTCCTCTTCAAATATTCCAAATCTGCCTCCACAGATAGCTTTTTTTTTTTTCTCAAAGAAAGGGCTCTAAAAATGAGTTATCTTGTCAATTGTTTAGAACTCTGCTCTCCATAACTTGAATGTGGATTACTCAGTTAAAGGCATTGATATGATTAATTTTCTAAAAAACTCTAAACGAAAACCACCAATCTATTGTTTATTTACTTAAAAGAGATGGGTTAGCCCTACGAGATTTTTTAAATTCCGTACAATTGTGAATAGATACTATCTCCAGGAATAATTACATATTTTAAATCCAAAGAGGTGGGTGTTTCTGAAATCTCGAGCAACAACTGGACCCATTTTTAGTGGCTTATACACACATAATTAGCAGTTTAATTTCCTCTGTGGCTAAGTTAGCCTTAAGATTTCATTTAATAACAAGCACAATTTTACAGCCGGCAGCAAAAACGCCGGCACCAGCTTCGGCTCAGCACTGCCCTCTGCCGGCTCCCGGCGGATTCGTCCCACCTTGCTCAGGGTCAAAGCATATGAATTGCAAATTACAATTGGGCTGCACAAAATTAATTGTGAGAGAAACGGAGAAATATAATTCATTTAAAACTCTCTTTAACGAGGCTTTTATTTTTAGCCGAAGAACAAAAAGCGTGAAAGATTATGTTCCGAACTGCCTTTTCTCCAGTCTCTCAGATAATAGTCATTATCGTATTAGCCTTGAAGTACGGGTTCCCCTTCACATTGCTTAACACAATTGCAGATCATGCCGAGCATCCCCATGCAGAGGATGACCCCGGACAACCGTTGTTCAAAATAGCACCACCCTTTAAGCAGCCCAACTAAACATGGTCTGGTTTTATGCCTGACAAGCCCGATTTTGGCTTTATTTCCCCAGCTCTTTACACAATTATTTTTGTCATAAGGAAATGACATTTCTTCTCTGTCCAGACCGCAGTCTCTATGTGTGAACAATGAGCAGGACTGACCACTAGAAGTAGAGGTGTTTCTTGAATATTCCCGCCACTGATGAGCTGACAAATGTCAACGCTGCTTTGTCCTTGGCGCCTTCTCTTTTCATCAGAGGGGGGAGAGCTGACAATTACATCAGCCCTTCCTTTCAAAATTTCAAAAGGTCTACAGGCCATGTACAGAAATACTACTATTGTACTAGAAAAAAAAATAGCTGTCTGAAGTGGGAATCAGAAGAATTCATTAGGTCTGAAAGAAAACGATGAATATTCGATAAAGAGTCTTTGTCACCAGGCCTTGTCCAGAATTTACATAATTTTGATTCGGGTATAGTCTGGGGTTCACATATCAACTTTGATACTTTACTAGCAGTGCATTTGATCTCAAAGAAATTGCCTCTATTTCCTAAGTCTCAGTTTTCTCCTCTATATGTGACACATGTAACATAGATGTTATTAGGTTTAAATTATGTACTTCCCGAAAACACATGAAGTAAGGCACCCTAAATTTCTGTGGATTCTGAGCTGAAGATACAACAGGATTCTTAGGGGAGAGATGCTAAAATACAAGGTAGAGGAGAGGAGGAGAGTGGACTCATATCTGGGACAGCTGCCAAATGCCCTGGCTTTTCAGTCCCAGCCCAGCTATGGTCCACGAATTTAGGGAGAGTATTTTAACTTCTGTAAACCTCAGTTCCGTCATCTGCAAAAGAAGGACAATGGTAATCTCAACTCACGGCACTAAGGTAAACAACACAAAAAAAGCCATCACCATCCATTGGGCCTTTTCTCATAGTATGTCACAAGTAGCACCTGTTACTGTAGAGGAGGTTGCTCTAGGGACTCTTCTCTCTATCCCAGAGTCAATCTTTTGGTTGCCTGTGTGCCCTTGTATATTGCACAACTAATCATGATTGCTCCCTGTTCATTCATAATAAGGTTAACTATATTTTTTTCCAAGAGGTTAGCAGGGACAAAGAGGAAAGAGACAGAGAAAAAGTCTAGTCTGAAGATCTAGGAAATCAGTCAATGTCTTGTCTGTTGAGTTGCATCAGGTTCTACGCCTTGTGGCCAAGGAAGAAGTTTACAGGCAGTTTACAGAATCCACTGGTGCACAGTGATGACCTTGATTATAATCACCTCACATTTTCCTTCTCTCTTACAGGGCAATGACCCAACTAATTTATAACTCTCTCCTTGGACAAACCAGAAAGAAGTACATCATTTCCAGCTCTTGTCTGGCATGTGGTACTAGTGCTACTTAAGAAACAATTAAGAAGCCTCCCAAGTGGAGATGGGACGGATGGTTTTCTGCATTGCCTCTTTCACCCTAGTCTATTCCCAGAAGAAAATTAAGAGATGGAGATAGACTTACACTCCAGAAAAGTTTGGAAGCCAAAACGTGGTGCTTTTTTGTGCTGCCTGAGAATTTGGAACCAGTTAAGAAACAGATATAAGCTGGGTATGCTAGCACGTACCTGTCTGTATTCCTGGCTACTCTAGAGGCTGAGGCAGCAGGACTATCTGAGTCCAAGAGTTCAAAGCCAGCCTGGACAACTTTGTGAAACCCACTCTGGGGAAAAAAAGAAAGAAAGAAAGAAAGAAAAAAGAAGCAGATACAAAAGAGATGGATGGAAATCAAAATAACTAGCTATGTGAGTAGTCAAAGCTCAATTGGAAATGTTGCATGAGATCCAGGTCACGTGGGCTTTGTGGTAGGTACTTCAGCTCGGAATGACGCAGATGCATTCACCAGCTGGGCCAGGGCTGGAATGCTCTGGAGCCCTCTGCCTGGGAGAGTGCAGGCCAGCAAGCAATCTCTGCATGCTTGCAGATTCCTCAAGAGGCAAGGAGCAGGGCTGGAGCAAGGCTTTTCTCGTAGGTCCAGCATTCCTCCGCTGCTGGGAACAGTGAGTGGAGGGTGGAGAAGACACCAGCCCTACCCACAGATTGGGGTTTACACCTCCTGTCTTCCTCCCTTCGGAGTCCAGTGACATCTGTGGTCCTCTTCCTAGAATGAGTGTTTCAATACATAAAATATATAGACTTGCCGAAGAAACCAATTACATTAAAATACAGCTATCAACTGTTTTAAATTGAGATATAGTAAGATATAGCATTATTAACAATAACTGGTAACTGTCCTCACAATTACAATTTCAAAGTGGTGACGAGTGTTAGTGATGTTTTGAGATATTTACAACCCTGAAAATGTGACATGAAATGACTTCTGAATCCATTTGGTGGCACACACTGATAATAACCATTCCGGTTGGTGATCTGCCTTCATAATGGAGGGAAAGGCTAAATTCTGGTTAGAGGTCAGTGAAGATGAAAATGGAAATTTTGTCCCTATTCAAGTTTGTGAGCATTCAGAGTCTTAGTCTACTTAAGTTGCCATAACAAAATGTGAAAGATGAGGTGGGTTATAAACAGCAAGGATTTATTTCTGGAGGCTGGGAACACCAAGGACAAGGACTCCAGATTCAGTGTCTGATGAGGGTCAGCTTGCTGGTCCACAGATGACTGTCATGTCTCTGTGTCTCCAGCTGGTGGAAGAAGCGTGGGATCTCTCTGGGGTGTTTTATAAAGGGTGCTAACCCTATTCATGAGGGCCCCACCCTCATGACTTCATCACATCCCAGGGACCCTACCTTCTGATATCTTCACAGTGGGGTTAGGGTTCCAGTGTATGAATTGGGGTGTGCAAACATTCAGTCCGTAGCATGCAGACTAAATCACCTTAAGGGACCCTTGAGATCAGTAGTTCTCAGAGTTGAGTGTGCATCAGAATTATCCAAAGGCCTTGTTAGCACAGATTGCCAGGCCCCACCCCAGAGCTTCTGGATCAGTAGGTCAGGACTGCACCTGGAATGTACATTTCTTACAAGTCCCAGATGCTAGTCCTGCTACTTGTCCAGGAACCTCGTTTTGAGAACACTGTTCTAGATACAAGTCCTTCACAGGAAGACACTGGGGAACATGTTCCGCCTTGAAATGTAGGATTCCCACCTGGTTTCCAGATGCAATACATAGAATCCAGATGGTGATCAGTGCCATTACTGTCTTACACACACCCCTCAGATCTCACCTATTTTTCAAAACTTTCCTTACAACTCCATATCAAAAGGACCTTTCCTGTAATTTAACTTCTGTAAAACTTCATATCTGTACCAAGTCCTTGGAAGGATGTGGTCTTGCCTTGCCCAATTTCCCTTCCTGTAGTTTACTCCTCCTGTGCCCTAACTAGAGCATCTGCTCTATGGAGAGAGAGATCGTCCCTGAGCCAATATTAATATGCTCCATGATGCCTTGGGCTTGAAGGCTTTGAAGTGTACTTGATGATCATCCCACCTTGGGAACTCACAGTTGGGTTCGACCAGTCAAACTCCCAGGGGTCAGCTTTCACTGATATAAAGTACAGCTAGATCTTGTTGGGGTATTTACGCTACAAGTGACACAAAACTTAATTTGAACAGATATAAATTCAAAATGGGACTTAATAGTTCAAGTTTCTGTGTGTCTTTGGTGCGGTTTGATATCGAGGATCCTGATGTCAGCAGGCCTCTGCTTCCTAATTCAATCTCATGTGTCTTGTTCCTCTTTGCGTATTCATTTTGTTCTCAGGCTGGAGTCCCCTTGTAGTAAGAGAAAAGCCATATTATATTGGGAAAGGGAAGAAATTGTTCAAATAGGAAGGGGAAAAAGCGAGGCAGAGGGGGAAAGGAAGAGAGGACAAGAGAAATAAGAAATGGAAGGAAAAAATGGAAACAAAGCTTTTGTAAACAGGGGGGAGGAGGGGGTGAAGGGAGGGGAGGGGAATAGTAAAAAAAGAACCAATAAGATATATCATGTACAGGTACAAATCCCCTATGATGAATGTTATCACTGTGTACATCTAAAATGTACCATTAAAAGAAAATTAAATTAAAAAATAAATAGTGAAACTAGATACTGTTCAACTTCTACATTGACTTTACCACACAGATCAATTAGTTTGAGTAAACTGCCTACAAAGTCACAGACAATATTATCCATTAATAATAGAACTGAGCCCTAATTCCAAACTGAAAAAAAAAAATTCTGGAACACACTTTTCCGATCCATGCTATCCAGAAAAAAACAGCACCTTCTACTTGTAGCTCACTTTAAAGTATGCAGAATCTCTCCTCCAGAAATCTCTAGCAAGCGCTTTTTCTAAATTTCCTGTGTTCGAATTGGCTCACATCCTCACAAGGAAAAATACCGGCAAGGGTCAAGGGGGAGTCTGTGTTGTCAAACTTCTCCACTCTTCCCCAAATGGGGACAGGTGAGGTCCAAGTGAAATTGGCATTTGCCACCAGTGGTAAGAGGAGAAGGAATGAGTTTTGGAAGCTCAGACCCAGAAAATGTTCCCTATAATAGCTTTCTAGTTTTATCTTATGTTTTGACTTACCAACTAATGTGTTAAATAAACTAGATGTTTCCAAGGGAAAGACCTGACCAAATCCGTTGGTTACAATGGTGTGACCTAATCTACAAGAAATCTTATCAGGCCCCAGCATGGAGAGTCATCCAATGAAATCAGAAGACCTGGGATCGAGTAAACCTTTAGCTATAAGTAGCTAAGGGACTCTGTGCATAGAACTTCATCTCTCTGGATCCCTCTTGTCTCTAAACTGAATAAATAGAGCATTTATAAAGTTTTTGCCAGTTTAAGGTTGCTCATAATTGAGTCTATTCATGTTTGAGTATGTCTGTGTGTGATATATATTTTTTGTGTGAGTATGTGTTTCGAGAAAGGGGCACTGCTTGGCTTTTCTCCTGTATTGAAATTTAAACCGGTGTCTGTTATTGTGCCCTTCATGAGCATGTAGGTGCTTAACAAGAAACACTTCCAAGGAGTTTACCTTTGCTGTGCCCGGTTTCCTGAATGAAGTCTCACCCTTCACCTGGCAGCAAGGCCCCATGCTTCACTCCTGCTCAGCTCTCTTTGTCCCTATAGTACCTTTCCTCCCGGGATCTCTGAGGAGATTTTGAAAAATTTAAAGTACGAATGAGTAGCTAACGTTGGAAGTATCAGATTTCTCAAGGGTAGAGGAAAGTTTTACTCAAAGGACTGAACTTTCAATGTTTCTAAATATAAAAAGCACAGGTTCTGGCTTTTAAAAATGTTTATTAGTACATGTTTGCAGTACACAATATTGCATTCATTGTGGGGAACTGGTCCATGCACATACCGCATCTCAACTCCTTTTTCCCCTTCCCTGCCTCGCTGTTTCTTGTAAAGAGGACAGGTTCTAGCTTCAAATTCTGGCTCTATGATTAACTGTGTGATGCTAGGTGAGTGGCTGGGCTCCCTGGGCCCAAGCGCTCTTGCTGTAGGGCAAAGAGGACAGTGTCTCCTGCAGGAGTCTTTTAAGACATTGTAATGGGCCAGGGCACTCAAGGTGTTTGGCTCCTAAGAATGACTCAGTCGATTTCAGTTCCCCTTTCTAATGGTGGAAATTCAGATATCATGCAGCAGTTAGGGGTGGTGCTTCCTGAGATAACAGGCTTGCTTAGACTCCTTCAAATCATTCTAAGAAAGTTATTTACTGTATTTATGCACTCAGCTAATTTAAAACCCAATATCCCACCTTATCTCTGTTCAGAATCCCATCCTCATTCTTATATGTATGGAAAATGGTAGAATTTCCCTTAAACAACTAATTTTCTTTTCCATTCTTTCCTACCTTCTAGTAGGTCTAACTGACTGACTGCAGCTACTTTTAGCCTACTTTAAACATCCACATGAACACTGACAAAAATTGTGGGAGGATAAGTTGGTGACTTTTGTGCAGAATTCAGCCAACTTTTGCGCTTGTGTGAGTAACAACCTCCACTTATTCACCCACGCAGCCTCTTCTGTCTCTTTCCACCAAGTAGCTGTCTTTGTCACACTCTGAAGAGCATCCTTTTCTGCTTCACATATGTTTAAGGAGGACATTCCCTTGCCCGTTATTGTTACTCTGACATTTTATTAACACCTCCTTCCAAATGAAGAAGCAAGGGTGAGTTGCTCTCCTCAATGGCCACTGGGAGAGAGCACCTCAGTGGGGTCCCTGCTTTATTTTCCCCATTAGTTTGGTCCCTGGTTAAGACTCTTTTGAGCACAGTCTTGGAATTAGCTTATTTCTCCTTAACTCATTAATAAGAATGTCACGTAAAATGGGGTCAAAAATGGAACACCAGCTGAAGTCCAGGTGGACTGCAAATGTTGCTTTCCCTTCTCATCCTGGCCTGTTTCTCCAGCACTGATGAAATGAAATCGGTCTGAACGACTTGACCCTTACAGTGTTGTTGTGGTTGCAGACCAGGATATTGTTTTTTTTCATAGATGACTGCGAATTGATAGTTTGATTACATCTTCAAGTCCCTTTCTAGGTCTTGCAGTAAGATGCAGAGCTTTAGAATCACCAATAATAATTCTTTTTCTCTTTATTAAATTTTGGCAATTTGTTCATATTTTCCAGCTTTGGGAGTTTTTCTATGCATTCTACAAGGGTTTATAACAAGGTGGAAAACTTAGTTATTATCAACTGATCTCTGTCTCCAATACACAAATACCAGAGTTACAAGTTATGTCAGTTCTACATTTTAAATGTCTTTGAAAGAATTCTCCTCCTGTTTCTAATTTTAATGCCTTGGTTTAGTCCTGAGTCTTATCTCCCTTTATTTTTTCATCATGGATAATTGAACTTCTTCTCACAAAATTCCCCTCCATTGAGTGAATCTGTGACACTTAAGAAGAACAAACAAGAAACCAAGACAGATCAAAAAAGATTACATCCAGAGATCAAAACAAAAAAATAAAAAAGCAAGCAAATAAGCAAAGATGCAAAATGAGTCATGTTGTGAAACCACAGTAAGATTCCTGTTGTCCCCCCTAGCAGCTCTAGCATCAGGAGCAAAATTCCTGCCACCGTACACAAGAGCCTCAATATTTGTTTCTGCAGTGGCCTCATCTTCCACCCTCTCTTCCCAGCAACATGCACTTGAGTCAGATTAATTGTCTTCCCACTCACAAAGACAGGGTACCACCACAGATATTTTTCAAGTTTCTATAAACAATATCAAGCACTATTCTTTTGATCTGTGTCCCCGTAACACACCTGTTCAGAGTAAGCAACACAAGCTAGAGAAATGATGTTCTTTGGTCCAATTAGCTGAATCCACTCACTGAGCTTTTCAGAGAGGTCTCTCTCATATGCTGGTTTTCTCACTCCCACAACTGCGTGTGATTATTTGATTCATCTAAATTTGACAAGACTGAGAGATGGTAGAGGACAGAGGAAATGGCCTGGGAAGAGCAGGAAGGTATGAAGTAAATTTCAGTGGCTATACAGTTACGCTCCACATTCATCCGCAGATCCAAGATTCACAATTCTGATCTGCAGAATGTGACATTTCACAAATACAAGAAAAATCTAGGTCAGTGTATTAGAATGATGGTTGAAAATGACCTTATTCTTTCTGTCCACCAATTCACAAGCAGCTAGGCTGAAATCCACTACGGGAGCAAGTGCCTGAGAGAGTCAAGTTTTGCTGCCACTAAGAACAACTCTGTCTTACACAGATGGTGTCCCTGCTGGGCTGTGGAGGTCAGCTCAGGATACAGAGATATCATGACACAAGTTGACACTCAGAGTTCTAACGACTGGGCAACACTGGCTTCCATAAACACAGATGGAAACAAGTAAAACAGGTGCATGTCAAAGTTGGTATTAAAGCAGCTTAGTTCCTTAATTTAATGAGTGGGTGACCTCATTTTATATTACCTCATTAATCCTTGCAGATTTTAACACGGTTCGACTTTGAATGTGATAAGGGCAAAGGTTTCTGTGAAGATGATCAACACAAAATCCGTGTTAGGGCTGGAAGAAGGAGGTTTGGACATTGCCGAGGCAGAAAGCCCGGGCAGTGCTTCACAGAACTTCATCTGCCACCTTCCAGAGGCCAGTGAGGATAGAGACCGAGCTTCTCTCCTGCACTGCTGTGTAAACAAACAGCTCAACAGCAAGCACACTGGGAGGGAGACTCCCAGCGGGTTAGTGAGCCCAACCGGGTGGCGTTGGGCTTGCCTGGAGATTAGTCCTTGCTCTGTTTTCCTTACAGATTGCATGTGACTGCTTTGCATTCTGTGTGTGATCTGCCTGGTGCACTTGAGGACCTTTGTCCACTTACCCTCAGCCCTTCCTGACAGCCTAATTAACTCTTCTTCATCCTTCCCTCTTGGGTCTTGCTCCCACCTTTATTCATTGCAGTCGGTACTTCTCTGGATCCTCTCCAAAGAGCTCCCAGCACAAGGGCTTCCCTGAGGTTCCCAGGCAGCCTGATTTCTCAGCAAGAGAAAGAAAAGAGCGAGCAAAAGCAAACAAAGACACACAGGCTGCAATTCAGGGCAACAGCTTCCTGGTGAGGACCTGATCCCTCCCGATACTCCCTTAGCGTGGCTGGGCTATTAGGCTGCCTGGGAATTTGTCCAGAGCTCTCTCCAGGTGAAAAAAGCAGACCCTGCTTCAGGCTGAGGAGGTGCCATTAAGTCATTTTCCCATTGCCTTTCAGGCCAGCTTTGAACTATAAATAAACCAAGTGCTCGGGAGTAGCCATAGTGCCTGCTACAAGGTTATTTGCATCCCCGTGTCTCTATCTGAATTCCCCCTATGCCAGCTCTCCCTTTTAGAAGCCCCACAGGTTGGCAGGTCCACCTCTCCGCTGCCAATGTCAGTGCATTAGCACTTAGCTTAAGTGATACACACAGGCAAGGCCGGCTCATGGTTTCCTCCTCCTCACTTTCCTAATGGAAATGTTTTGAGCACAGAATGACACTACCAATATATTGCATATACTCATTATATTGGTCCTATTTTTGACAACTAATCCTTGAACATAATAACTGTACTAGCTAAGATTTTGCATAAAGAGAGTACAGGCACAGAACGATGAGGGCAAGCCTGAAGATAATGATGGTGAAGTAACAGCAGCAGGGGTGGTGACAGTAATAACTCAGTGTTCACTGAGCGCCTACTACAGTCAGTCAGTTCTTGGTTCAGGTGCATTTTGTAGTATGTACAATGTGTTATTTCTAGTCATCACAACAACCCTAAGAGCTTTTCTAATCTTTAGATGAAAAAAAGGAGGATGGGGGCAGAGAAATTATTTGTCCAAAGGCGGACGGTGGGCGAAGAGGACCATCTGTCTCCCTGTGATGCTGAGTGCCCTTTCTGTTCTTTGCAAGTTGCCTCTGTATATTTCAGTGCATGTGACAAGAAAAGCCAAAAGGGTTTAATTTTAAAATTCTTCCAAAAAATGTAAAGCAGTCTTGCTTCTCTTAAATTTCATGAGAAAACCATAGAAGCAATAAATTTCAAAATGTGAAATACCGTGTTGGAAGCTAAGGCCACCTTCTAGTAGAAAAGGTGGGCTTTTTCACAATCATGACAGTCTAAAAATAGAACATTTAATATTCTCCCAGCTACATTGTCAAGGATACTTACTTTAGACTCACTTTTTTTCTCGTAAGCTCTAGAGGTGTCACTGGTAATATAAAGAAGGCGATGCGCCAAATGTTCGGTTTGCAGAAGTTTAAAACTCCATTTCTTTCTCCTTCATGTTTTTTTTTTTTATTGTGGAAAAACTTGAATTAGTTTTTTTTAATTTCATGGATCTGAAAATCTAACTGTCAGTTTTTCTTTCTTTCTTTCTTTTTCTGTCAAAAGGAAAGGAAAGAGCTAAATATTTATGCGATCTATGTGACCCTGAAAAAACTTACCCATGTTTTCACTATAGACAAAATGAACCTGAATATAACAAGAGCAGATTATTAACTTGGTTACTGATTCAAGACTTTTCTAATCAGCACACTGTCTGTTATACCATTTTGGATTGTTTTCCCTTAGTCCATCAGCAGGTTACACTTGCTGATCTCCAAAACTTGATAAGATACCCAGTTTATACAGAAGTTTCTAAACAATATAATAAATATCTCAAGAGGAAAATTTGGGGGGCAAAGGAGCCTTTCCAAACCTCACCTTATAAGAATAAGAATGGTGACCACAGGATCACTCATTTGATTTAGTGATTGTAAAGATCAATACTAAATATCGAAAACTATGGTATAGAAAGGGAATCACTAAAATCTATTAAACACTTTTATTAATGAACTGTTTACTATGGGTCAGACATTCTTCTAAGTATTTTATATATATGTATTTGTTTCCATTGATTCCAAACAACAAAGCCATGAATCATTATATTATTATCCCTGTTGTACTTGCAAATAAGTCACAAATCAGTTAACAAAGGGGTATGTTTTGAGACAGGCGTGGATAGATTTCCTCCTGTGCAAACATCATAGAGTGTACTTACACAAACCTACAGAGTGCAGGTTAATCACGGGGCATGACCTTTTCATGCAACTGAGAGACGAGATGGTGACCAGGCAGTGTAGAGCCCGCTACTGCTACGCTGTCCTAGAGTAAACATTTTTATAAGTAGAATTAGTAAACTACTGATAAAAGTCTAATATGGTAAATAAACCAGAAACAGAGTCATTTATTACCAAGTATTATGCAACGTACCTAATGGCATGTGCTATATTTTTAATACAACTACCTGACCAGTAGGTTTGTTTACACCAGCTTCAGCACAAGCACATGAGTAATGTGTTCTGTTATGAAATTAAAATGGCTATGACATCACTGGACAATAAGAATGTTTCAGCTCCATTATATGCTTATGGGACCACGGCTGTACAGGTGGTCCTCTGTTGACTAAAATGTCATGATGTGGCTCATGACTGTGAATAAGATGAAATGGAATCACACAGAAGCATTCAGTCATTTATCCAAAGTTACAATGGCTCAGGTTCAGGAAAAGTTGATAAGCCAAGATATTTGGGCTGCTAATACTCTGCCGTGCTGTAAGTGCCCACAGAGCAGAGTACAAGTGCAGGCCGTCTGTCAGTGAGGGTTCGGGCTAGTGTGGGGTGAGTGTCGCACTAACTCCTGTCTTCCTCCCTGCATGGCACCAGCGGGCGTGCTCCAATCCAGGATGCCCTCCATCAACGCCTCTAGGTCCTGGGTCCCACCAGCTCCCGCCAGGTTCCTCCCATGTGCTTGTTTACCTGTTCGGCTGGGCAGAGCCATTCTAGCACTGGTAAGAGCCCAGGACGAAGGAACCATACCTGAAATGCATAATTTGCCAGCATTTTCTCCTTCCAATAGATTTTAATGAAAGTAAAGATCATTGACTTCATGAAGCTTGATAGATTGGAAAGTGAGGCGTGAGCTTGCTTCACAGACACTGGCAGCAAGCGGCTCTGCCCTCCTGTTTGCAGCTCGGGAGCACTGACAGCTGGCTTTCCTTGGGAGGGCTTTTGCCAATGGCTCTTGACCTTTATACAATTACTCCAGAACGTGGACCGGACCCCAAAGCAGGTGGCATCTTTTAAATCTGAACTTCCCTGATCCTACCACACACCTTCCCTCCTCTATGTCACTTGCTCCTTGCTCAACAACACCAGCACAATAGTTTCCAAAAGAGAACTCAGTTCAATTTTTTCCCTCGTAATTCAAAAGAGAAATGTCTGTTGGCCTTCTGTATGTTTCAGTCTTGGACAATAATCTTCCTAATATCCTTTCCCAAAGATTTTGTGTGCTACTTGAAACAGCTATAAGAAGTGGACCCAGCTCACCATCCAGTGAGGAAGACTTACCCACAACACATTCGCAGCACAGAGTGCTGCATTGAGAATCTACAACAAAATTACAAGGCAGCTTCATTGAATCTGCTTTCATAGCTGTGGATGGAAAGCTCCAGAGAAGCACAAACTCTTTTATAATTTAGCAGCATTATTTTATTAAGAACGCCTCTGCACTCCTGGGTTTGTCTCACATCCTCCTTGGCATTTTAAACAAAAAGAAGCTTACCTCCAATTCTTCTCTACTAGGTCGTGTTTTGTCTTGTCACATCACCTCAGGTTTGAAGCAACTTGACATGGGTGATCTCTTACTCAACCCAATCAACAGAAGTCTCGAGAATGGCCCTCCGTGTCTCTGTTGCAGAGCTGGGGTCCAGGGCTGCAGACCGCCTTTGACAACGGCACAGCCCTTCGGGCAACCAGCTGGGCAGGGGCAGGGCGGGCCTCAGAAAAGATGAGCATGTTCTATTTGCTACTTTTATTTTTACCTGCCACTGATTCCCTGGTCAGGGAAGCCATGGAAGAAATATCTTTCAACTGCAGACATTTTAACTGGCTATATTTTATTCATCTAGGATTGGCTACATAATCTGTGGGGCCTAGCGCAAGGCAAGATGCACAACATTTTGTTCCAAGGTATTAAGAATTTTAATTTCTAATTGGCTACCCTGGAGCATGTAACCGGGCAAGCGGCCCTCCTGAGCGCGGGAGCCTGTGCAGCTCCGCAGGTCCTGTGCCCATGAAGCCGGCCCTGGCACATGCCTCACACGCTCAAAAGGTTCCTGGGCTTGGGCTCACACTGTCTTTGGGGAGTGTACCCTGCACAAATGTGCACATTTCTGATGATGGCCTATCGTGCCAGACGGGAGAAGGAGAAGAGGAATGTCATTACCAAGGCATTCAGGGATATTTCAATCAGACTGATTGCTACTTCTCCTCAGAGCACAGCAATTTGCAGCACAGATTCTGTAGTAGTGAGAACAGCATCTGCTGCTATTTCCTACCTCTGCCCACCTCCTTCTTCTCTTTGCAATGCTTTCTTTATCCCCTTCTTCTGTTTTAGATTGTTCCTTTACCCCCTTCTTGTTTTGGATTGGTTCAGAATGCACTGGGCAAAATATCACTTTTTTACATGTTTACATTGCTGCTTTTATTCTAAAGCGACTTTCCTTGCTTCATTTTATTTCATTGCTCCTTTGTAAAAGGACAGTGGTAACATATTGTACAATTAATTTGCTCAAAGAATTAGGCCCTTTTCTTTGAGCTTTAAATTGTGTGTGTGTGTGTGCTTGTGTTTAAGTGTGTACATTTCCAACCAAACATATTTTGCGAGCTATAAATGAACTAGAACAAATGTGTTTGGTGTATTAATGCACAGCTTTGAAATTGGTTGAAATTTCCAGAACTGTTTTGTGCACCAAACAGGAAAAATGAGAGTGAAAATGGAAACAAAAGAGATCTTTTAAGGGAAGTATTTTCCTCTTCAAACAGGGTGGAAAATGGACTCAAATCTCTTGTTTCAAAGCAAGCTCAGAAAAGAAGTGTTTTTCAATACAAAAAAGAGTCAGACCACAAATGAAGTCCTGGGTCATGTTGGAACTGCCAGCATTCTGATGCCACCTGGCACTGGAGGCGCTGTACGGAGGAGGCTCCTTTGACGCAGCAGCCCTGCCTTTGGGGATCTAAAAAAGAAATTACCAACTAAGGTGTGACAGCTCTCCAGCCTCCCCACACTGTGAACAAGAGGAGACATATTTACAATCATGGTGCGCCATAAAATTCTATCCAGTTATGTCACATCACTGGGGCTAAGTCAGCCCCGCCCTGAATGGAGAGCCCTGCATGTATTTGTCAGCAAAGGCAGTGGGACCCTACCTGGACAGGAGGTAGGGTGAGAAGGCACTGGGATGGAGTGATGAAGGCCAGAGTTGACCTGAGATCATCATCGTCTATGCCTCAGAGAGACTCCACAGATCAAAAGCAAGATATTTCTCAAAAACCAAAATCCTCTAGGTGGCATAAGTATTTTTAGACACTTTCTAGTGAAATTAACACATACTAATTTTTAAAGCACTGTGACTTTTTTCAGTGGTTTTAAGGTATTCGTTTTTAATCAACATTTAATTCTGTCCTGCTTACCTGGAGAAATTCTTTCTCTTAGCCAGGTGCAGTGGCACATGCATGTAATGCTTGTACTCCGGGAGGTTGAGTCAGGAAGGTTGGAATTTCAAGTCCAGCCTGGGTGACTCAGCAACTTAGCAAGACCCTGAGTCAAAGTGAAAAATAAAATGAAATAGAATGGGCTGGGAATGTAGCTCAGTGCAAAGGCTGTGGGCTCAACCCCTGATACTGCAAAACACAGACAGAACAAAAAACAAGAAGAAGAAAAATAAAGAACACTCTTCATGTTCATAAATGCTGAAGGCCTAGGACTGCCAGTACTCCAAACGCCAGGGATGGGGTGGACTCCTCAGACCCTGTCTCCTTTTTCTTTCTTTCTGAAGATCAGAGAACCAGTAAGCAGAAGCAACTCAAAACCTGTAAAACAAAGCAAAATAAACAAACAAACAAACAAACACACACATACACACACACACACACACACACACAAAAAAAAAACCAGGACTTTGGATCTTTTGGTTTTGAAAAACACAGAACAAGTTGGCATGAGAGTGTGTGTGTGTGTGTGTGTGTGTGTGTGTGTGTGTGTGTGTGTGCACCTTCACAAATCCATGACGGGCACCATCTCCTTTCACTTACAGTTGCACAAATGCACATGAGGCCTCACTCTGCTGAGATGGACTGAAGCAATGGCACCTGAAAGGTGAAGGGAGAAGAGACATTACCCAGAGAAGGGCACAGAAATGGCAGGCGCTTCTACCCAAACACTCTGTGAATGCATTTCACTTTTCCTAAAGGTCTACTAGTGAAGTTGCCAGTCTGCATCTTAAAACTAAGATTTTCTAAACTTCCATTTATCCATCAATAGCCGTGTTAGCCACATGTGGCTGTTGCAGGTTGAATGTGGCTGGTCCAAATGGATTTGCTCTGTCAGTAGAAAATATGCACCAGACTTGGTATGTAAGAGATACTAAAACGCTTTCAGTGATGGTGTCTTAACATTTTAATAGTTCAAAAATGAGGTTAAATAAAATATATTTGTAAAATTAATTTCACCTGTTTTTAAATGTGTTTTAATGGGATCAGAAGAAAAAGATTCAATGACATGTGTGGCTTGTGTTATTTCCTATTGGACAGCCCTTCTGTAAATATTTCAGTCTCTTGATGTATGTAGTGGTGGGCTGATGAGGACTGGATGCAGGCTCCGACTTCTCATTCACATATGTAGAATTCTTTGATCTTAGCATCCTAATCACCCCAAACCTCTCGCTCCATTACCCCCAGCCCAGAACGATATGACACATTCCAGAAAGGACTATCTACGGTTGTCAATTTCTCCATGTCCTGTAATCCTGCAAAGGAAATATATTTACAAGACATTTATGCCTGGTAGCTCTCTTATCTTCCTTAAAATATGGGTGAGGGACCAGTTCTGTGATTGAGCACAAAATGAGAGCCGCTCTTTCATGCCATCTTCCAAGCAGGGGGTATTATGTGCCAGGCTATTTATGCAGTGAGTCCAGAGCACAAACAGCAAAAGAGCGGAAAAATGAGAAAGAAAAACCTCTTACTAAAAATCCCTGATTTTATCCCGGAGCATATAGAGCAGAAATAGACATTAACCATCGATTGTTTGACACCTAAATCCTTTGTAATTAAGGCTATCATTAAAGATAAAAAGTGATATTGTTAATCATATCTACTTGTGTTTGCATAGCTCCTTATAATTCTAGAAAAGCACAGGAAAGCACATACTGGGCAATCCTGTGATTTCTTTTGATGACTGCGGTTTGGATAGAGTTATCCTATTTGCAGGTGAAGAAATGGAGGCTGCCCAAGCTACTGCAGTCGGTGACAAGCAAGAAGTAGGACCCCAGTCTCGAAACAGTGATGCCCTTAGAATTTGCCTTCTGCTTCCCTGGTACTTCCGGCTTGTTTGGTCTCACTTCCGGAAACTGCCACGTTCTTCCCCTCAAACTCTGTGACAGTCGTAAGAGCAAATCAATCTTTGGGGGAGGTCACACAGACCGTCAAAACCTTCATCACGGGTGTGTCACTGGAATCAGTTGGCGCCAGTCATAACTGGATGAGTCAGTTCACCAGGGTGTGCTAATTGTGAACAAGTTGAGGTCCAGAACTGTGCTCCCCAAATGTTAGCAGCATCCCAGTGGGCTTGTAGGACACAGATGACTGGGTCCCAGCTCCAGGTTTTCTGATTCTGTGGGTCTGGGCTGGGGCTGGGAATTGCATTTCTGACTACCTCCTTGTAGATGCCAATGCTATCACTGGTCTGGGGGCCACAGTTAGAAACCTGCTTTAAGATGGTAATGACTTGGAAGAAATCTACAGGGACAGAGGGCATTCAAGTGCAATGAAAGAGAGACACTGATACAAATAGGTGTTTAGAAGCTGAGCTGGCTTTTCATCCAGGGATCCTATGAGGCCAAGATCATTTCCAGGACAATTTACAATAGTGAATTTCAGAGATAGAGACAACTTAGAAAATGAAACAGGAGGCAGTAGAGGATAGAAGAAAATGTAATGGGGCAGAGAGATCAAGAAAAAAAGAGAGGTGAGAGGGAAACAAGGAGAGACAGACAGATTGATTTAAAACAAAGAACCTTTGCTAGCTAACTTACCAGAGAAGGATAAAAGAGCAAATCGATACCACAGTTTCCTGTTGTACACATATTAAGAATAATCAAACAATAAAAAGGTCATTAGTTAACTATTTAAATGTTTGCCAAGCTTCCCCTATGAAGGGCAATGATCATTTATCATCATGGTCGAAGTCATTTGAAAACTTCTAAATACACAATTACCCAAATTGGCAGTACTGGCTGCAGTACTTGCCTCTCCAAATTGAGACCAAGCACTGGGACTTCAAAAGAGTCTTTCATGCAAAATTCTGAAAAGAAATTACTGTTCAGGGAAGCTGTGAATTAGAGGTATTTTTCTTATCACAGAGATTAATCAAATAACATTGATCACCCAAATGTTTCTTCCCTAACCCCCAGGGCAAGGCAGGAGGGGCGTTCACCATTCCTTTGAAATGTCCTGTCCCGTTATCTTTTGTCTTTTCTTTTCTTTTTCCTTTTTTTCTTAATCACACATTCTCTCATTTGTTTTGTCTATGTAATTCTAAGTTTAAAAAAAATGGTCTGGAATGACAAGCATTATGTAGCGATGGTCAAAAATTAAATTACCCTCAGAACACTAATGAAAAACCTTGCTTCAAGAAAATCACTTTCCAAAAAAAAAAAAAAAATCACTTTCCTGCTTCAAATGTGGGATCAATGAAAATTTCAACCAGATGTCGTAGGAGGCATTCAGTTGTTCATAGTGACACAGTGAAACAGTTTGATAATTATAAAGCACTGAGTCACTTGGGCGAGTAACTTCCCATTTCCAAGAGAGCCAGAAGCCAGTTTGCAGAGGAAGGATTTTGCGATTCGGTGGTGGTGGGCGAGGAAGTGAAGCGGCATCCGGCTAGCGTCTTGAGGACCTGAATATGCATTGCCTACACTTGCACGGTCTCAGCACGATTTCGGAACGGGCCTCCTTTCTGCCCTGCTCAGTGAAAAGTTGGGAGTGTGGCTATAGAAAGCTATGGCTAGCACATTTTTTAGGAACAAAATTTATAGAGTAATGTATCTACTTTTAGCATGACTATTGTTAAAAGTGGAGATCAAGCAAAGTGACACTGAGTATATTGCTTTATCAATTGGATTCGTTCAAGTGAAAAATGCTGATCAGGCCATGTCCGTCCCTTGGGTGCAGAAACCCTACTTCAACCCTTGAGTGGTCGATACATAAAAGTCAAATTCATTATAATTTGTAGCTTTTTTTTTCCTTGAAGAAGCACGCAGTTCTCAGTACATCAATATCAACTCTTAAATCCACATTGGATGGAGAGGGTACAGCACAGTAATTCAATCTCTTTACACTTAATATGGTCAGGAAGGGAGAATGAAAACAGCCTCTTGTAAAATGATGGAAAAAACAGGATGCAATCACTCTGATGGAGCAGTGCAAAGGAGTCATTTTACACCGTCCGTTGCCAGGGCAACAAAATACAGTGAGCCCTATACATCTAACAGGTGACATTTTAGCTAAGAAATTGCTTCTTTGATATTTTTTCTGTCTATGAAAAACAATGTTACCGGCGTTTTCACTTGTCATGTACTATAGGGCAACATATTCCTGCTGACAGATCCATAATGGAAAAATAGAGCAGTTAAATAGTAATACAGCCTGACTTTCTGGATACATGCTAATATGCTCTTTAAAGGGATTCCAGACACTTTCGAACATCTTAGAGAGTCAAGGGACTGGGAATCTCTGTGTACAACTATGCGAGCAGCTTGATTTTTAGATGAGAAGAAACCACTTAACTCTATTAGCAAAATATGGCATAAAATCCTAGAATGCTTTTAAGAAAAGTAATTAATATGATCGTCTCATGTTGTGAGTTCTACTCGCTTAGCAAACTCAAAATTATGTTATCTCTATAGGTTCATCTTAAGAATAATAACAAAAAATAGTCAGGAAATGGTGTCTTCACAGAAGAAAAGTCTTTTACTCCCAGTTTACTTCATGTAGCTTTTTTTTTTTTTTGTGTGTGTGTGTGTGGTGCCGGGGATTGAACTCAGGCCCTTGTGCTTACAAGGCAAGCACTCTAATCACTGAGCTAAATCCCCAGCCCTCCCAGTTTACTTCAAAACCAATCTGGTATTGAAAAAGAAGGGAATGGGTGAATTACGTTTTTAAAGAAATAGTGAACCATTTTACAGAATGTAACATCATTTTTTTCTTAAGTGCCTGGAGAAGAGGGTCACCTTCCCTCTACCCCAAATTCTGTGGTGTGGTCTTTAGAAAACAGCATCTTTCTTGGATTTTATATTATTGCACGCCTGAGGATTTTGTTATTGGGTCAAAGCTACTGTAGCTCTTCTAGGCTTAGATTCTACAAGGAATTGTTCGACTCTGCGGCTAGAGCATCGTTTTATCTTCTCATGATGTCCTGTTGGAGCCATGATACACATGAATAGATTTTGTGAACTTGGATAGAGTTGAGAGATTGATTAGCTTGAACCTTTCTCATCGGAGATCAATAAGTCAGTGTCTGTGGAGGCCAGAGATTAGTGCCCAGGTACCCTAGCACTGAGATTACGACCCAGGCCCCTAACACCAGGGCTGGTGTTATTTAATTTACCGTAATTATTGCAATTACTGCCATAAATAATTTCAATTACCTAAATATCACTCAAATATTTATTGAACCCCTGCCACAAGACCAGCTTTCTGGGATACTAAATCAAGTAAAATACCATCGTAGCCTGCCAGACATCCACAGTCAGGTGGCAGTGACACACAGTTATAAATACAACAAGATAAATGTTCCATGAAAATGTAATGAAAGTACTTTGGGAGACAAAGGTGGGAAATCTCTCATGAGAGATTACTTCCTAATAATGTTTGGAAGAGAAAGATGGAAATGCTAATGTAGGTGGTATCATGTAACAGATATGTTTAAAACTTCTAAAATTAAAAATATTAGAAGCAATTTTTCATATTTGTGTATACATTTAGTCTATATGATTTTTTATCTAGCTTATTTTTCATATCAAAATGTAGGCTTTATTTGTCATTGCCAATTTTTGTAAATGTTACTTATGTCTCTAATATTTTACTATTATTAAATTGATAATGATTTTAAAAATCTACAGTCTAAAATCCGTTATTGACTTGGTTTACTTTTTGTATTTCTCTTGATAAAAAATAATGCTGTGGCTAAGTACGAGGTTTTTTTTTTTTAATTTTTTAAAATCTCAAACAGTAGCCTATTATTGGCACATGGTGAAATTGATCAATACTTTCCTTCACGACTTCCTTGTTTGGTTCTAAATTTAGAAAGTTCTCTACCTTTTCCTGACCATAACAAGAATTGATCGCCTCTTTTTAAAACCTTTTGTCATTTTTATTTATTTTTTATTTTTTTTTTTTTTTTGGTGGTGCTGGGGATCGAACTCAGGCCCTTGTGCTTACAAGGCAAGCACTCTAATCACTGAGCTAAATCCCCAGCCCTGTCATTTTTATTAATAGATGTTTGTGATATATATTAAATATATTCGTTATGTGGAATTGGTACATATACATATTTAGTTTTCTCTTAATACATGGGAGTATTTTTAAACAATTTTTTAATGCTTGAGGTATTGTTTTGTCTCCAGTACAGTGAATTGCTCTCAGGGCCTCAGACTGAGCTACATACCAGCCCTTTTCCTTTTTTTTTTTTTTTTTTGGTGGGGAGAAGGACCTTGCTAAGTCACTAAGTTGCCCAGGTTGGGGTCAAACTTAAAATTTTCTTTCTTCAGCCTCCCAGAATTCTAGATATACAGGCCCAGGCCACTACTCCTTGCTGAGGTCATTTTTTCTTTCCTCTGTAATTTATATACACATTTTTAGCATCCTGTGAGATATGTAAGATGATACTTTCTCCCCTGAATACATAACTAATTTTTCAATAATTTATGTATTAATAATTATTTGTCACTATTGATTTAGGAAAACACCTCTATATAGCACAAACTAAGTGTTTCCCTAAATAAAACAGCTATATTTTGGACAGCCACAAATTTATTAAAAGCATCAGTAGAAGAAATTGTGAGGGAAATAATACGACTTCACGCATTAGGCTGAGAATCTGCTAAATGACAATCATAATGATCTCTCCTAGTTTTTAAAAATATTTTTGGTACTTTTCTTGAGTAAACATTAATTTCACAAACATTGATTTATATTTGTAAACTCTAGCGATAAGCAGCACCATGCCACTTAGGCTTTTTTTTTAATTTTAATCTTCATTTTTTGAGATGTAATTCATTCCCAATCCTCTCAGGATTCTTGTGAGTCATTATAGATAAAATACTAATCACCTACTCTGAATATAAATGACGTTACTGAAAATGTAAACTTCTAAACAACCACAGTAAAATCTCTGAAAAGATGCTGATAAATATGAAAGCGTTAATTTGGACAGGAGACTGCCGCTATAGCAGAGAGAGTGGGGGGCTGTTCAATTATTATTCTCCAATGTGTTGTAGATTCTCTGAGGACAGCCATGAGAGAAGTCAAGTGGGCTGCATCAGAAGCCAGATGATGCGAAGAGAAGGGAAGAAGTCATACGATACAATTCAATTTAAGAAAACTTTGTAAAAAGTTTGATGACTGACTTCGGAACTTTGCCATTTTGAGGGGAGAAAAAGGCAGCAAGGATCATGAAGGGAAAATAATAAACTGGAAGTTTGTAACCTACAATATGTAAGTTAGAAATGTGCAAAGTAAGTTAGAAATGTGCAAAGTTGGGCCTCTGTTTCTGCAGGTTCCACATCTGTGGACTCAACCAACTAAGTATGGAAAGTACTCAAAGAGAAAAATTCCTAAATGTTCAAAACGCAAAACTTGTACATGCTGTGTGCTGAATCCAGGAGAATCAGGTGACATGCAGGCCCACGCTGTGGACCTCTCACTCTCCTCCAGGATTCATTGATTCAGCGTTGTTTACCTCCTAACTTGGACATACTCTGTGAGGTTAGGACAGTAAGGTTGCATCTGGACAAGTACAGATGCTTTTTCTTGTCTTTATTCCCTAAACAATAGAGTATAACAGCTATTCACACTGTATTAGGTATCATAAGTAATCTAGAGATAATTTAGAGTATATGAAAGGAAATAGGTTATATGGAAATACAATGACATTTGTATGAGATGTGAGCATTTGCAGTTTTTGGTATTCACAGGGAGTCCTGGAAATAATCCCTCACAAACATTGAGGGAGAAACATCAAGTGGAACTGTGTCAGTAAAAATATATATTCATGGTGATACTTTCATTCTACTAAAACATGTGATGAAGGAGCTTTAATTTTAGATTTCATGGCAATATAAAATTCATTAGTCGCACTTAAGGTTATAAAGAATAAACGATTATTTAAAAATTATCAACTTGTCTTCTCTTTCTTATATCATTTTTTTTCTGTATGGTATCAACTACTTAAAAAAATCCTACATATTATATCATACATAGAGATAGATTAATCTCTGGTGACTATTTTAATAACTTTCTTAATACTAGGGTCCCCAACACAATAGCTATTTGCCTCCTTCTAGCCATTTCTGTTACTCTAAAGAAGTAATTTTAAGAGTCACAGGTCAGTCACTGTGCCACTTATTTTACAGAATAAAGTCCAAATCCTTTGACTCTGTACACAACCTAACTAATCCTTACTTTCCTGCCTTGGGGTCCAGCCCCTGGAAGCCTCATGGTCTGAGAGCAAGTCTTACCCAAGCCTGAGTCTTTGCTTATCTTATCTAGACTGCTATTCTGCAAAATTGTGCTCCCAAAGAACTATTGCTAGGACAGGAGATATTGTTCTTTAAAAAAGTTGTCTAATAGTGCATCAGAAATAGACATGAGCAAAGAAAAGCCAGCCTCTCAAAATAAGCCAAACCCAAAGGATAAGGACAGTGAAAGAAGTCAAGTAAGCTTTGCCCCATCGGCATTTACAAGATTAACAGTACAGCTTTGCAGCTCTCTTGGAAGGAAACCAACCAGCTTAGGATAATTAAGTGCCACCATCAAAAAAGGACTATGCAGGATCCAAATAAGGTTGTCCAGGACACCAAAATCCCTCCTTATCTTATAACCCCATAAAAATAGGACGAAATTAAAGAAATATGGGATACCTATTTCTGACTGAAGGAAAACATAGACCGGAACCTAGGTAGGGCAAAGAGGTCAGCAGAAATAAGGGATACATTCTTGTTTGCTTTAATTTTAGTATTTAAATCCAAGAGTTTTCTCAACCACTCAAGATCGATCTTTTTATTCTCCTTCTGGATCTTGTGAAATTAGTACACAGTAAATGATGCAGCTTCCCATTCACACTGTTGTGCCTCTTTGGATAAAATGACACTGTAGACTAGAAAGGAAAAAACAAGAATGATCTTTCTGGAGGGCCCTTAGCAATGCCCAGGAGGAGTGTGTCCACCCAGTATAGTAGGGCCGACTGCTATCGTCTTAGGCCCAACGTGAAAGCCTTCTTCTCTCTACAGTTTTCAAATTTGTTCTTGATTTCTCCAGACAGATTTAATTACTTCTTACACTTATCTGTGCCCCTTTATTCAAATTCATAACTCAATATTTTACATTGTATATACTTAAAAAAAACTTCAAATGCATTAAGATTGGAGGTGTACAGCCTTATCTTTTGTAATCCAATGCCTTACATATAAATGGTGTTAAATGAACCATCAAATTAAGCTATGAAGCCATAAGTCACGTTCAATCTGCTTTATTCTTCAAATTTACTTCGAAATTTTCATGAAATCCCCTTTACACTACAGCCTGTGCCCTTTCTCTGAGCTCCCACTGAATTCACCCTTAGTATCTTACAGTTGAGAGCTTGTTTCTCACATACCCTTTCTCATTTTCTTGGTAGATAATTGTATTCTTGAGATAGAAATCACAATGTACCCTAAGAAATGTATATCAAAACACTGACATCTGAGAAGCAATCAATAAATACTTGCCAATTAGTATATTTAGGTCACTATCTTTGCTTTTAACTAATATACTAATATCTGATAAATTAGTTTTCCTAGTAGTGATAACAAAGGAAAAATGAAGAAAATAACAAAAATGTATCATGAAAAGAAACCAAAAAAGGAAAAAAAAGAAGAGAATTTAAGAAGCATATTAGAATTATTTAACACAGAAGATATCAGGAATGGAAGAACCGAGGAAGAAAAAAGATGTGACATATATAGGGATAAAATGCAAAAGTATACCTTTTCTTATTAATAATTACTTTAAACACGAATGGATTAAATACTCTAATCACAAGGCAGAGATTGGCAGAATGGACATTACAAAGAAACATAATCCAATTCTATAGTCTCTACTAGAGGCTTACCATAAACTCAAAGGTAAGAAAAACATTTTGTAAAAAGATGGAGAAAAATACTTTATACAAATAATAATTAAAAGTTTACTAGAGTGCTTATACTAATGCCACACAAAATAGATTTTAAGTCTAATGTTAACAAGAGATAAATAACATTACACTAAGAGTGATCAAAAATACAGTGAGTGTTGAAATTTAAATTTTTATTACAGTAAAAGACATATTGCCATTAATCCCTCTTAGAATATTTCCATTCACCTTGAATGCACTTATTCCATTGTTCTTGCCACTGTCTGAAGTAGTTCTGGAAGTCCTCTTTCATCAATGTCTTTGTGAGGTTTGGTGCACAACACAGTAAGTGTGATTTCCAAGTGCCGTCCATCAGAAAGGCGGCTCATAAAAATGTTGCAGTGGGCCCTCCTCCGCCTTATCACCAGAGCTGGCACTGTGTGACTTCTAGCATTTCTCTAGAGTCAAATGACCCATGAAAGGTAAATGTTTTGAATCCTCAGGATATCAAGGTAGCCACAATGGCACAACTAATCACCCTCATGAGAAAGGACTTCCAGAACTACGTCACGAAGGGGCAAGAATAATGGAATGAGTGTGTTTAAAGCAAGGGGGGAGTATTTTGAAGGGGATTAATTGCAATGTGTCTTTTTCTGAAGTAATTTTTTTAAAATTTAAATAGACACATTTTAAATCACAGCTCATATAACGATAAATGACAACTTGTATAAACATATATGCATTTAATTGCAGAACCCCAAATTACAGAGAAAAATCAGCAGAATTTAAGGGAGAAATAGAGAGTTTAATAATAGATAAACACTCCAATATCCCACCTTCAGTAATAGAGCAACTAGACAGAAGATCAGTGTGGCAAAAGAAGACTTACCACCACTGTCATCTCAGTATTACATGGACTGTGCTCAGGCATGCGCCACAGTACTGTTGGCCATGAATTCAATATTAATGTAACAATATATATTAGAAGGATTTCCCTAAAGAGAAACTCACAGAAAACTCACATGGATCATGTATTGATCAATTAAAACTATTGGGACCAGCGGCTCCCAGGAACCTAGCCCCATGTTTTTTCTACTAAGAATGATTTAGTATTTGCTGATTCAGTGTTTACAGTGATTATAAAATACAATTACTGCAAAAAGGAATCAACCGTGTGTGTGTGTGTGTGTGTGTTCTGCTTCAATTGCCGATACCAATGCAATGTTAATATCAGGAACAGAAAATACATTACAGAAAAATATATGATTTTTTCCCTAGAGAGAAAAACCTGATTCAATCCAGGTTTTTCAAATTCCTGGCTATGAATGTGCAGAATGTGTTGCTTATACTTTCTGGACTTTTTAACTTTTGTAAAATTAGGCTATAAATAATACCTAAGAGGTGCTGATGAGATTTCATTTAATTCTCAAAAACAGAAATGATTTATTAGGTAAAGCATTTATTAATTGTTTGTTATGCTTGTATAATATTGTCTTTTATATCACTGACTATATGCAAACTTTATATGTAAACTTCTAACTTAATGTTGCAAATATTCATAAATTTTATACAAATCAGTAACAAAAATAGCACTGTTATTACAATCTAGAAAACAAAAAGAATACCACAGGCTGAAATCTGGGGAGGAGTCCCATTAAGTTCATTAGTGATATATACAATGGTAGAGAAATACATTTCTAAAACCCATCCTGTAGACTCCTTTCTCAGACTCATCCTTAAACAGCACTGCCTCCTCAAAAAATAGGCAAAATCTTTGTCCCTTCTGTTTTATTCTGATAGCAGGATCCAGATATAACACTAGTTTCAGTACCCCTAAACAACTCCAGGGTCAATCGCTTCCTCTTTATTTTTCTATATTGCTTTTACATGGGCCCAAACCGACCACTTGAAAAATATCATCACACAAACTAGAGGGAGAAAGACAGACATGCATTGTTTCTTGACGTATTTAACATCTAAAGAAAAACACTGTACTCAAGGCTAAAGATGGAAAAGAACTAACATTCTAAAACTGTTGTAATTTATTTCATCTCTATAAAATATTTTACATTTGAAATCTTGTTCTCTGATTGCTTTTTCTCTCTCTCCCCAGTATAAACCATAGCATTATTTTTAAGTTTTATAATTTAATATATACTAATTTATCATGTACAACAATTTATAAATAATATATGTAATGTAATGATTTTAATTAATTCATATATAACTTTGTATTTCAATATCATATTTTTGAGATTTAGTTACTGACAAAGAGTCTTCTTTGATGAAAACTTTAGTCAGGCTCCTCTGAGTTCTCTGCCTGATGACATATCTTGGACTTCCTGCAGTTCCTTGGAGAATCTAGTGTGAGCAAGAATCCTGCTACGTCAGTTCAGTGAAAATCTCCCTCTTGATAGCTGGTCAGTCACCCTTCATACCTGTCAGCCCAGCCTGACTTCAGTAAGAGTTCTGTCAAGTCACTCTATCAAAAATTCCCATTACTCCTGATGTTTCCTCTGAATAATTTTTCACCCAATGGCCACCATCTTGCTCCTTGGCTGTAAATCTCCCCTTGTCGCCACTAGAGTTGGAATCTGGTTCAGTCATTCTCTTCAACTCAAGACTCCATCACAGTGGAGTCTTACCATCCTTAACTTATATCTACATCTGTCTGCATTAGTACCTTCAGCACATGTTGTGAATAATTTTTTCTTTAACACTATTTTTGCAAATAAAGATCTAATTTAATCATTTTAACCATAATAGTCCACTGTATGAAAGTACTACGATTTCTTTACCCATTCCTTGTGACCATCAGAATTTCTTTTAAGTTTTCACAAAAGCAGAACCATAGCAAACATTTGTCTATAGCCTCACCTTTGGTAAAACAAGTTGCCAAGTTCGTAAGCTGTTATAGATTTTTTTTTTAACTTAGGACTCCTTTTCATTCTTAAAAGAGAACCCCAGAGAGCATTTGTTTGTTTATGTGGATCGTATTTATCAATATTTACTGACAAAAGTTTCAGCAGAAATTTACAAAAATTTTGTTGATCAAGTTAAAAAATAATAATCTCATTCTATTGAACATAAGTGGCATATTTTATTTTAAAAAAATGTATTATCCCCCCAAAAGAAAAATGTAATGTACAGTTTCACAGATCTCTTTGAGTAATGTCTAGTTTAATAGAAAACAGCTGGATCATACTTGCTTCTGGATTCACTCTATAGCAACATGTTAACTTTGTTCGAGAAAGAAATTCCATATAATGTATGATGTGTTATTGGAAAAGGGAGGTGTATTTCCACAGTCTTTTTTTGAGGGGAGTTGAAACCAAGGCTTTGTGCACGCTAAGCAAGCACTCTACTACATCCCAGACTTTCTGTAGTGTTTTTAGATTATTTTAGATATTCTTCTTTGATATTGTGCCAAATCTCAACATGTGATAATTTTTAAAAGATTCATTGCAGTATGAATTTTAGAACCACATCAATAAGATTTTAATTCTTTTATTGAAATCTATTGGTCTATTTTTCATGTTGAATTGGTCTTTTACCTGTGGCATGATTTTCTAACATTTTGGATTCATCATTTGGAAAATATTGGTTTGCTGAGTTTGCAGATTTCCTAGCTGGTAACATGTTTCTTATATACACTATAAAAAAAAAACACTGTTGAGGATCTCACACTCATAAATCTCACTGGAAGCTTTACACATTAGGAAGTCGTTAATGATCATAATAGCTAACATAAACTTTCTAAAATTCTAATTTTTGCTTAGAAGCTTGAATTTTATCACTGGCACAAATATTATTCATTGTTTTCCTAGATATGACAAAATCACTTTGTTCATGTTCAAGAAAGTATTTGAAGAATACCCCTCTGAACCAGTGTAGTGTGTCTGTCAGTTGCTCTTTCAAGTAAAAATGAAGTCCCATAAAAAAATTAGCTAATTCAGTGCTGAAGCCAATCACACGAGTCTTCTTTCCTCTTCAGTTTACAACAGAAACACTTCATACTTAATTGCAAATTTTACCACATAGAATATTAAAGAGCTTTACAATCAAGAATCAAGACCTAAGAAATTTAATATATTCACTGATGTATTGAGGGCATTCTTTTTTTTGTTTTTTTTAGTTACATTTTTTAAAATTTTATTTTATTTTAATGGTACATTTTAGATGTACATAGTGACAACATTCATCATAGGGGATTTGTACCTCTACCTGACATATATTGTTGCTTCTTTTGGAGGACATTTTTAAGTAAAACTAACTTACTTTTTTCAATCGCAAGTGCTGGCCAGTGAAGAATACAATGACAATGATACACTTCTGTGCCTCTGCTTTGATTTGTTCAAAGGTACCAGCAGTTCTAACCCTTGATTCAATCCTTCATACCAGACAAGAATTTTTGAAAATATTCTCCATATTGGGAGGATTCTTTGTATGTTTTCTTCAAAGTTGACACTTGACTTTAATCTCCCAGCATTCCTTGTTGTACTGGTGCTGAATTATCTTTCAGGCTTCACTAATCTACCTAACTTTGCAAATCTTCGAGTTAGAAGAAGTCAGCATGAGAGAATTGTCTCTCAGAGTCCAACATGTGTTGAAGGATGCCAGAGTTGACTGGCAAATCCTCCAAAAGTCTTCTCTCAGGGTAGTTAGGATGAACTGTAAGGTCAAGTGGCAAAATGGTCTTGGATTAGGTGAGCAACCTGGTCACATAGTCTGTCCTTGTTCATAAACAGTCTCAAAATTTCAGTCTTTTGCTCTCACAGGCAGTAAATAATTTGATATCTTTTAATAAATTCATTTTCTGTTCAAACTATCCAGTGTGAATTTTTTTCTTTACAAGTAAGAACCATGTTAAATACAATTCTACAATTATTAGCATGGATATATATTATTTCTAATGAAATCTGAACTATTGTGCTGTTAGTTTAATCACCCTATTTCTTTCTTCTATCTTCTTATTGCAAACCAGGTGGCAATGAACTTTCCTGAATATTACTCCATTAGCACATCTACAAAAGATTTTATTTTTAATTTATTTAGCATTATACACCTAAAAGAGGAATTATGGGTCAAATGTTATGTATCTATTCAGATTTATTTTAAAAATACCAAAGAGTTCTCCACACCAGCAATACAGGAGAGTTTCTGGTTTTGTATAACCTTGCCAAAATAGGATACAATTTTCCAACAGGATAAGTATAAAATAGTACATTTACATTATTGTGATTGAGGTCACATTTTCCTGGTGACTAATTCGATTGAGCATTGTTTCATGTAGTAATTGCTAGTTTGTTTTCTACTTGTTTATTTCTTGTTCATATTAATTTTATTAATTGTGTCATTATGTATCAAAGATACTAATCCTTTGTTATTTAGATTACACCAGTTATTGTTATTATTATTGTTGGTTTTGCTATTTTGGTCAACAAATTCCCTTCTTGATTTGTTGAGGTGTCTGTTACACAGAACTTTCTAATTTTCATGTGGTAAACATATGAATTAATTTTCTTCATGCCACTAATGTCTCTAAATTATTTTGCTTACTGTAATATCACAAAAATATTATTTTTCCCTTAAGCTCATCTTCATTTTTACAAGTTTTTATCCAAATGGTATTAATTTTTATGTAGTTGATTAGATATTTTATTTTATTTTTCCCCTTGCTTACCAGTTTTATCAAAAAACAGTTATTTTAAGTCAATTTTATTGGTACATTTCGGACATACACAATGATCACATTCATGATAGGGAACTTGTACCTGTACACATAACTTCCTTCTTTTCTTCCCCATTCCCCTCTTTTCCCTTCAGTCCTTCTTCCCTTCTTCATTTATAAAACTCTGTTTCTATTGTTTTCCTTCCATTCTTTTTTAAAATTTTTAATCCCTATTCTCTTCCTTCTCTTTCTCTCTTGTTTCCCTTCCCATTTGAACATTTTCTTCCTATTTTCCAATATCTACTATCCATTTTGGTCCTTTTTTGCACTTTTGGTTTCTCACACGAGAGAAACAATGTGATATTTAAACAAGTGAGTCCAATTTATTTCATTTAAAATTATGCTCTGAAGGCACATCCATTTACCTAAAAATGTCTCATTTACCTTTCCTTATGGTACAGTAGTACTCCACTGTATATAAATACCACTTTAAAAAAAAATCTATTCATCTGTGGATGGGCATAGGGGCTGTTTCCAAGATTTAACTAATACAAATTGGGCGCTATAAACATGGGTGTGCATATATTGCTGCGGTATGATGCTTTGGGCTTTTGGGGGGAGATACTTAGAAAGGGAATAGCTGGGTCAAATGGAACCTCTACTTTTAGTTTTTTGAGGATCTCCATGTTGATTTCCATATTGGTTGTACCATTTTCCACTCCCACCAACAATTGAGAAGGATTCCTTTTTCTTCACAGCCTGGCCAGCATTTGTTATTGGCTGATTTCTTCATGATAGCCATTCTTTCTGGAGTAGGTGGAATCTCTGTGTTGTTTTAATTTGCATCTCTTGAATGACCAGTGATGTGGAATATTTCTTCATATATTTATTTGATATTTATACTTCTTCATCTGACAAG